>MLQL01000059.1:0-124204 GCA_002072365.1 Penicillium flavigenum
AAAACATACAACAGTGAGGATTCGCTGGTGGTCACCCACCCAACTACTAACTCACCGGCGTGTGGCTTGAGTACGGCTGAGCGGACGGGAAGCCCTATTTTCCACACCCTATGGTCGTATGTATCAGTTTATTTATATGAGAGGATAATCAAGTACCAACTGCTAGTATATGAGTGAGCTCGCGCGACCGGGGGTGACAAGCGTGCGTGCGTTATAGGTAGGGGTGAGATGCTGGGTGACAAGCGGGTGAGAACCACCCTAGTTAGCGTGACGCCCATACTGACCTCCTCAAGTGACACGGAGCGCGATATGATTGGATTACAAGTTGACGCGCTGTTCCAAGGTTTTCATGCGTAGAAGTTATTATAATATCACGACATGTATAGATATATGTGCCAGAACGTCTCATACACGAACCAAAAATCAACGCCCTGTTGGATCTGACTAGGTCATCCTAGAAGCACCGAACCACCCGCTATCGACCATCACACCAAAGACAAATGCGATAGAAAGAGAACCAAGATCACCGTGTGCAAAGATTGCTAGTGCCTAACCCAACGGAGCCTTACCAGATAAGGAAGGGGCAGTCGATGTGGCTTTCATTATGGGAGTTCATGGTTTCATCCTTCCTGTTAGTAAAGCTGGTGAAAACCGTACTACGTGCCTGAAGACAGCTAGTGGCTAGTTCAGTATGATCGGCAAGTCTACTTGTGGACCGGATATTGGTGCTAAGACGTACAGGGATATTGTTCCTTTAATAGAGGGTTTTTTTTCCGGCTACGTGCGGAGTAGGATCCAATAGTGATGTAAGATAACCAGTATGAAGGCGTATTTTAAAGAGCTTGGGGTTCGACTAATAGAATGGCCTGCTTTCCCCCCTGATTTAAACTCTATTGAATCAGTATAGAACTGGATGGAGGACTACACGTAAATCCTATATGGAGATAGGCAGATGGATTATGACGACCACCGTCAAGCTGTTCGTGCAGCTTGGGATGCAGTGCTGGAGGAATTTTTATCTGATCTTATTGATAGTAAGCCTGTAAGGTGCTATGTAGTAATTGATGCAAATGGGGGTCCTACTAGATATTAGTTAGTATATAGTATAAATCGAGAGTTGAGATGGATAAGTTGAGAGCTCTGCTCTAAAAGGACCGTGTGTTTTTCAATGTGTAAAAATACCATATCAAATAACTGCATAGGCTTTGCCCTAATGGGTGAATCTTTGTGCTACTAACTGTTGTAACCGGTGACCACTAATTCCTGCAACGCGCTGAAGCCCTTAATTTGAGATCAACCAGGAACTGGACTGCAAAATATACTGCAGATCACTTCGAGGAATACGAAATAGAGATTACGTACCTACCTTGCCCCGGGGTATCTGGTGTGGTGAAATGAACGTTGGTATTGGACTGTGGCTTGCAGATTACTAGGCTACTTTAATTTATTATTATATGCAGATATCGATTTCTGATGGGTTCTGAATGTTCTGTAGACGCAAGTAACGGACTCCTTGAAAGCTCGGCCTGCCGAGCTCTCTACTCTCGGATTCCAACTGCTCAGTTAGGGCTTACTGTAAAAACCTATGTCATATCTCAAACCATGTTCCGGAATGCGTCGGAGATCTATCGCTACGGCAATGCATCTGTATAGCGGCTTATTCTGCCTAGAATGACGTATACTTGCACCCGCACGGCTGGACCTCAGGCCCACTATTGCATAGCTAGCTGGTGGAGAAGTGCCTGCTTGAATTGTCAGAATCTATAACACAGAAACTCGAGATGCTTTGTCTGTATACGTTTCCTGGGTCCTGCGATGTTTTTCTAGGTCTTTCTCGTCTAGCATGGGTTTTGGTGCTCTCTAGTGCCCCCTGTACTGAGCCGCCTTACCCTCTCTTTTCTGACGGCTGTCAGAAAACAGCTTCACGTGGCCTTTATTCTGTTGCACTCTAATATCCTCAGGAGGAACCCCCTTCTACCACACTCGTTTGCTTACTGCTTTGATTGAAAATTACACATGTCACGGATGAGCTGGATGGCTGGCCCCCCTTTCTAGACCCGCTACGGCATGTTTAAACCTTACTTGCAGTATTCTGATTGCTCAAATCATACTGGCCTTGAATACCTCGTGCCCCTGTCGTAACCTTGACCCTCGTAGGATGCTAGATAATTTGTTATATTCCCTGATCTTATGTGAGATGTCTCGGCTTCGTGGCCTATGATTTTCCCCGATCAGTATTATATCTATTGATCGTCGGATTCTCTCTCTACTAAATTCAGGGTACCTAGGTGTATGGCACTTTAGGACGTAGTTTATCTGACCTATATGGGCTATACACCTCGGTATTTAGGGGGACTTTGACGGCTGTCAGATTTAGGACTTAGGTTGTCACTATTTTACTTTGAAATTGATCTACTCTACTGCCCCTAGGCCGATATACCAGAATCTATACGACAGAAGGTTTTATATAATAACTTAACGCACTATCAATTTTCTGACCCCGGTCAGAAAACTGAGGTTCACTATGTGTTTTGTCGTTTTTTTGGGGNTGGTTTGGGTGTTTTACATCCGGGGTTTGCATATTACCCATAGTTGACGAGCTCTCTTTTCCTTTTTTTGTTTTCTATCTCACCTGGGCAACTTTTTCAACTTCTCGCATTCGCGTCCATTCTCCTCTCAAGTCCTCTCTTTCTATCAGTTCACTCCAATCGCATCATTGGCAACATCATTAATCCCTAACCTATCTATCATGTCTAACTCTTCTAACTCTGGTCAAGTCCTTTTTGGCCTCGAAGGCACACAAATTCTGATGAACTCTCCGCCCCAACCCCCGATTAACTTCATCCCTGAGACCTGGGAGATAGTCGAAAAGCTTGAAGAGGATACCGTGACCCAGTCCGAGCAAAATTTCATTGATGGTCAGGGTCCTGCATACGTTGCTGGAAAGTTTTTGTGTCGCCCCTCCGGTGCGCGAGGGCCCCTCGCGATCTTGCGTATCTATCATCAGATACCTTGGCTTGGAACAGAGTTGCGAAAGGCTTCAGTCCGAGCTGCCCAGGCTACCGGGCCCTTCGAGCCCCCAGAGCTCCAAGCCCTGAAGCACTTCAAGCAGCAAGGCTGCAAGGTTGTTCCCGAGCTTCTTGGATATCAGTTTGAGAAGCAGGATAAGGAAGATATCATACCGGGCGGATTTGTCACATATGTGATATGGAAGAAGGTGCCTGGCGAGCCCTTGGATTTCACCCGGTTCTGGAATTGCACTTTCTCGGAGCGGCAAAACATTCGCGCCAAGTTCCGACAGATTTACGAGTACGTTGCCTACGCGATTGCCAAAGTACCTAGGCTGACATGAACTAGGAAGCTTTTGCCGTTTGACTACCAAGTCTGGGTACCTAGTTCCACTAAAATCATATACGAATGGTCTACCGGAGAGATGTACGTGTGATTCTTACTCTCTGGTTATCCTCGATGATGATGAGATAGCTGACTGGTTTATTTCAGGCACATATCCGGCTTCAAAGATGCGACCAATCGCTTTCTTAATAAGGTTTGGAGCGACGCTCACTACGCCTCGCACGATCTTGTTTTAGTGGATCCGTCTATCAAGTCGTATTTCCCCATTGAGAGCATCGACTTGTACCGAGACGACAATGGCTGGGAATGGTAGATAGATCAATCCTCTTGCTCTTAAGTCATCTTCCTGGATTTTCATTCGAGTTGATGGTGGGTTACATGATAGTCCACCACTAGTTCAGAAATAGCTTATCACTAGACCTGGCAGTGACCCGCGGGTGACCCTGAGGGTCGTAAAACAAGACAAACAAGCAAATTTTATGAGATAAATAACGTTCATGTATAGTATCCCTAAGATACTCTCTTAGAAACTCCACTAACATTTCTAGTGCCGCACCGACTACCATCCCCGTCGCCCGGCATAGGGGATCCGCAGGTTCTCCCGGCGATTGGGTTGAGCTCGCCCTTCGCCTTACTTGGCCCGCTGCCCGCCGGAGTTAAATGATTTTGAGCCTAACCCTACAAACCCTCTACTAGTAGGAGATAGTCCGTGAGCCGACCCTCCGCGAAACAATTCACTAGGGTAGGGAGGAGTTCTTTCAAGTAATCGGGGAATCTATCCGGAGAGTGGAAGCGTTATTTATCTTTTATAACTAGCGTTAAACCTAACGTCTAGTGCGACTATTACCTCTAAGGATATAGATCTTTCCCGTTTATATTGTGAACCACTAGCCCGGCGTACTAAGCGACTACGCAAACTACTAGTGGGCCGGTTCTAACGGACGCTAGCGGTGTTCTTTTAACTACCCTATGTTTAACCCCTTCGCCTAAAGGGTAACTCCGAATCGAGGGCTATTAAATATGATAGCTACTATACGTGGCGACTTTAATCGCCTCCTATAGCCCGTCCGGACCGCTACTACTACCGTCGCCGAGCAAGCCGAGCACAGCACCCTCCCACAAGCTCACCGGGACCGTATCCGAGTTTTGAAGGCTGCCGTTGACTTCCTTGTGGCCCGCTTCGGCAGCCACTAGGAGAGGTAGATATGACTTTATTTTCAGTGGTCCCTCCGAGCTGACCCTGATCTGGGAATTTCCTACATATTCTTATATCAGATGAATTTGCGAAATGAATGAGGCCGATGATGGCTGACTTTTTCTTATTTTTAATCCTCAATAAGCTTCACTCTGTCCACTAGAGCCCAAGGAGCAAGTATACAACTAGCTTTCGTTCTGGCCATCTTAGTTTGTACCCTTATCTAAGCCTTGCCGGCGATTACGAGAATAGTCTCAGCACCGATCCACGCCCAGACGGAACTAGCCGCGTTCATGCCCGAACTGTAAGGCACTCAAGCCTCTTCACCCCAGGCACCCATGAACGACCAGAAAAGGTTTAGTGGTGGGCAGCTAATTGTATGATCTTGCTTCTTCCTTCCCCTCAACTCTTCTCTTTCTTCTTACCTAATTCTCCTCATCCCGCTCGAATCTTCATTCAAATCGGGCCATATATCATCGATCAAAATGCAGACGGCCGGTCAAGTTCTTACAAGTCCTTTACCCCTTATACTACAAGCCCGTGGCACGAGCAACCCGTTAGCCTCCACCGAGTGGCTATACTAAAGGTTCATCCACTAGTGGACCACATTCGACCGGGACATACGATTAGCCCTAGTATCGCTAGACCTTAACTTCCAGATTGCCTATATCGACTCTCCTAGCGGCGAGGTATACCTAGTCGGAAATGATATCGGCTTATCTAGTCGGTTCGTCAACAATGTCTGCGAGCCGGTTGCTAAGGTTCTTATACACGCCTCACAGCCGGCAATGGTGTTGGGAGATATTCAAGCCTTTGAAGGTCCAACATCGGACGTTATCCCAGATAAATCCATAGGTGTGACTCTCTTCAGAAACGACTCCCAACGTACTGGTTTTACTCTATGAGTCTTCACCACCGTTAACCTAGTACATACGACCATAGGGTGTGGAAAATAGGGCTTCCCGTCCGCTCAGCCGTACTCAAGCCACACGCCGGTGAGTTAGTAGTTGGGTGGGTGACCACCAGCGAATCCTCACTGTTGTATGTTTTTGATTTTTTTTTCTTGTTTACTTACTCATTTGGCTGAATTTAGAGAGTTACATAGGAGGTGTTGGTTGATGGGGGTTGGTTGGTACAAGAGCAGTTGCCCGGCCACAGGACTGCTACTCTGGATTTGATTTCCATTAAGAACACAATTATTCTCGTCCTAACAGTATACTTATTTCCGAGCAGCAACGTTCAAGACATCAATTTCAGATACGGTCAGGTATTCAATTCTTATTATCCCAACCTTTATTAGACGCAAGAACCAGTGCTGAAATGTATCTTGATTCTGATTCGCTACATCATATCGTCGTTCGCTAATATCCAGTCGTTATAATCTCATATTTAATAATTGGTTTGGCCAAGACAATTTCAATTCATGATCGTTGATTTCCCAAGGAGTATAGAGAAGAGTGCCAAATTTGGTGCGTACTAAAGAACATACAACTACTGCTTTCAAGGCCATCCTGCAATGAAGTTGCTATCTCTTCTGGCGATCCAGATCAAACAGATCAAACCTTAAGACCAGACGAAACTGTCTTTGTGAAATAGGAAGCTACAGACGTAGTTACGACGTAAATAGTACAGATTCGGCAGGCACGAACCTACTGGGTAGCGGGCATATCGTCTTTCCCCCAGGGCCCCAGATGCTTTTCCAGCTTTCATCCAACAACATTCTCATCAGGGAGTATAACACCACCATGACCATTTTCGCACACTCGTGCAAGTGTCTTCTGCGCTCCCCTCACCTCCTACCCCCGCGGCCCCCTCTACCCCCTCCGCCATCGACAATCTGGCCAAGCTGCCAGATGGCCTTTGGGCCTTGTTCTGTGTCGTGGTCATCCTCCTGGGCGGCGCAGGCTTGGCCTGCTTTTTCTGTTTAAAGAAGAAGAAGAAGAAGAAGAAGAAGAAGGGCGAGGAGCCCAAGCAGACTGAGGAGATTCCGTAAGTTAAAGACCATGATCCCCGTAGAAACTCTTTTGGGGGTCTTTTGGAGGGTCTTTTGGAAGCTCTTTTGGAAGCTCTTCTGGAGGGTCTTTATGTACATTGGCTGACATCTCGTGGCACAGCATGGACGACTTGACTGCGGCCGCCGTGAGCCCCCAAACGGCCCTTACCACCGAGTGGCTGCGGGAGAGGCGGGAAGGTAAGTTACGACCAAAAAGCCTTATCCCTATGACTTGGTAGTAAACACTGGCAATTGTGGATCATGAAGGGAAAACCACCCGCCCCCTCCCCATCTTGGTGGAGCCCACCGACCCCAATGTCAGCCCGCCCGCCCCCGACAGCCTGACTAGCGGCGGGGTCGAGTTCGTGCTGCCCCCGCGATACTCAATCCTCCTCCCTCCGCCTCCTCCCACCGCTCACCCCCGGACATGAAGGGGTGTTGAGTCGACGGCGTTCCTCTCTTGTTTTGACCGTTTTCTTCACTCCGAGAACCTTAGTGCGGTGAGCTGAATGAAAACGGAAGTATCACACATAGGGGACGGGAGGTGATGTTTTGTGGCGTTCCTCTGGGGCTTTTTGACCGTTTTTGCTTCTCTCCGAGAACCTCAGTGAGGTGAGATGAAGGAAGAAAACTGGTGAAGATGTGAGGTGGAGGTGAGAGAGTGGGGGCTGGTTTTAGGTTTTGGTCTTGGTTTTGGTCTTGGTATTGTTTGTATTTTTTATTCTTTTGGTTTATTCTTCTGGTTTTCCTCTTGGTCGACTGGTCTTCTTCGGAGGTGACCATGTCTGAACTTATACTGCCGGCGCCTTGGGGCACGGTGATTTTCCTTCTGGAGATGCATTCCGCTGTTCACTGTAGACTCTTTGTCCACCAGGGTTAGATCTTGTAGTAAATCCTTATTGATCTACCATAGCGATGGATTTTAAAAGTCATTTGAAGAAGTATTGAGTATTGGACTTATACACTGCGAAATAAGTTCTTCTATCTCAAGGGATGAGAGAAGTTTGAAAAAGATGACATTAGAACCTCAAAAGCACACAGAAACAACCCATACACCAAGCATAGTTATATCCACAGTAAAAACCAAGATCAACACCAGTATTCGCATTGATTCAATCACTCCGGAGACCCCCGTTTCACTTTACCCTTAAGGCCGAGCTGAATGCTCCAGAATTCTCTTCCAAAAGCTTCTGGGTGGCTTTGTGGCAGCATCATGAGTCGTCTTCGGAACATTGGCCGTATCATTGGATTGGAGGCTTGGGCCAAGTTTATCATTGATCTTATCCACCTTTCCCGATAGCTCGAAGAACCGGTCACGAGAGCACGGAGAGTCGCACGTGCAATCCCCAGCTCCCTCTATTTGTTTCTCCACCAAAGACCGTTGAGAATTGTATCCACAATCTCTGTAGCGGTCGCCGCGGTCCTCGTGGTTCTGAGCCAGCTCGTGTCGCATCGGCCGGTTTGCATCCCGCCCTAAAGAAGCATAGGTCCGGTTGAACTCACTATCAGTGAGTCTTTCCATAGCGGTATAGAGTTCGGTGTTTCGAACGGTGCGTTCCTTATAAACATTTGCCAACTCTGTAGAAATCTGCACTCCCTCTGTACATAACTGACCAAACTCTAGGAAATAGTTCGCATCCTGAAGGTAATCAATTTCCATGGGATTTCTTTCTGATAAGTTGAGAAGCTTTCTCTCCAATTCCTTTAGTCGTTGGGCTAATATCCGGCGAGTATGCTCGTTCTCAATAACAGAGGTGAGTACATCTTGGCTTGGCTGGCAGGGGTCGTATTGAGGAGGGCGGTCGTCGCAGTAGGGGACTGTCTTCGATTCATGGCTTTCAAAAAGTTCGGACATTTTCAGGTATGATTAAACGAGACTTATGTAGCTGGAAGCTTTTGTATCAGGGAGGAAATAGAAATGAAGACAAAGATCCTTGGGCTTTAAATAGCTGAAGAAACATATCTGTATTTTGGCTTCTGCTACCCGCCAACCGCCGCCTAATATGGATTCCAGAGCCATGGTAGCTAATTCGAGCTCCGCTAACCTAAAAGGCTCTGTATAACCTTTTCATATAGCCGATCCTCTTTCAAGTATGGTGTATTTTAGAGAGGGGATTGCTTCAAAACTGGCAAAGGCAAGGACCATGGTCATACTAGTCCTTTCAAACAAACGACGACAGGTTTTCAACTCCACAATTTCTATAATGTATCGACGGGCACATTCATGGATACAACTTGACTTAACTAATCTTACAGAAATTAAAATACAATGTTTTCATATGTTATTATTTCAACGAGTAAGACGGTTCACAGGATGCTTTAAAGATTGAAGCGAGTTCAAGCAACAGTCAAGGCATTATACAAAACAATGGGCAAGTGGCACTCTGTGAAGCAAAAGAGAACCAAAAGAGGACAAAGTGGCTAGAAAACAATTATAGCATTGCTATTCCAGGCTAAACTGACGAGGTCCTTGTGGCTTCGGTTTGTTGCAAAGTCAAGGATCCGTGAGCCCTTGACATATAACGTGGTTCCCAATATCTCGATCTGTATCTCATCTTGCCTGCTCAGGATTTATTTTGGCAGTGGATATCTCGTGGGGAGTGGTCCCGGTATTTTGAGGTTGATCGCTCCTTGGGCCCGATTTTGGATCATACTGGACACAATGTCTGCATAGATATGCATGCAAAGCGGAAATACTGTAGCCAACGGCAAAGCATAGAGCTGTACCTAAGGAACCGAGAAAAGTTGGTAGACCACTTGAGCATATGCACTTATCAGCAGTGTCAGCCATCTTGATTTCAAAGTCTGGATATGGTTAGAAAGTTGGCGAAGCAAAATGGAGAGATACTGAAAAATTAGATCACGACGTAATCAATAATACGCGACCACTTATGGTAATGATCCATAACTTACATACAGGTACTATTCCCAATTAGGTTGAAGGTTATTTGACTTCATCATCTCCTCTAACACTGTTAACAATGCCCATTTCAGCTTCAATAGGTTGGTGGTATGCACTCGATTCTATGAGTGTCTTTCATGCCACGGCTCTATCGACACCCTCCATTTCGTTGTTTCCGTTGTTATTATACAGTTTAACGTCCGGCGAGACATGGGCAAAACCCGTATCTCTGTGACCTCCCATGGAGTATAGGGACGTGTTAAGCTATGGAATTTATCAAGAGCAGCGTCAAGAGCAGTCGCCATAATATGTTTCGATTCCACGGTGGCGTGACGACCAAACCTTGAATGTTATCTATTACGGCGGAAAACCAAAACTATCCGACGATAAATGCAGAGGACGAAAGCACTAGATATGACACACGGCTGAGACAACACATCTCAGGAAATTAACAACATTGTCAACGGCGAGGGCACTCCCCAATGCGAGATTTCTCAAAGTCCGGTATTGCCCATCTCTCCATCCATTCACATCTTAGAATATCTTTTGCATTTAACCGCTTCTCTGGCTCAAAAGACAGCATCGACTCCAACATATGTAAAACAGTAGCTTTCTCTTCTGCATCAAAACCCGCGATTCCAGCCTGTTGCCGTGGGATTTGAATGTGCTTTTCAAAGCGGTCTTCCCAAGACCTCACCTGCCGACCTTGATTTGGTTCTCCACTTTCATCGAAATATTCATCGCGCGCCTCCCATTTCCCCCACCACCGTAAAGGTAATTTCCCTAGAGTATCAACATTCTCGGCGGTGATATCATCCGGCGTAGCAAGTATATCCTCGAACAAGGGGCGCTGGCCGAGTATTATCCATATCGAACAGGCGAGTGTCCAGATATCAGCTGAAAAAGAAAGGCCGCGTTCTGGCTCAAATCTGGCTTCAGGTGGTAAAAATGATATAGGAGCGTGCGAGCTATATCGGCACTCTATAAGGGGTCTGTATGCCTCTCCAAAATCACTAAGTAAGACTCTAGATTCTGAAGGAGAGAATTTCTCTGAAGCTTTTCCAAGCCAGATTGGAGCGACAACGTTAGATGGAACCCCAGGGTCGAGGGGCTGACCATCCAAACGACTAACTGGCTCTAATACGGGTGAGCGGTATTTTTCGTATACCTTCTCAATTGAGAGCTGATCGAAATCGGCTGGGAGACATAAAAGAATGTTGCCGACATGAAGGTCTGATATAGGTATCGTATAAGCATATAGTTATAAATGAGTTGCAAAGCTGTAAAGAATGTTGACTAACCTCCATGAACAACTCCCTTACTGTGGATGTACTCGACAGCTAGCACAAGTTGCACAATAAGTGAGCGAGCAGTCGTAGCCTGAAAGATGCGTTTGTATGACCCTCCCTTCGCACCAGAGACACTGCACCTTGCTAGGGTTGTCACATAACAAGGGTGGGCGCCGTTAAGGCCATGGAGGATGAATCCGTCCTTGATAGAGGGTATCATTGCCATTGTGCTACCCGGGTGATCAGGTGGGGAAGAGTCGTTGAGGTGCTTGAGAATATCAACCTCTCGATTGTTTGACTGCGCTGTTCCAACTTTGACCGCCACGTACGTACTTGACTGGTAGTCCCGGCAGAGCCAGGTGGTTGAATAGGCTCCATAACCTAGCTTGTGGACGACTCGGTATCGGGCTTGAAGAACATCTCCTACCAGAATAGGGTGATATCCACCAGCCTGGTAGTTTTCAAGATCCTCGACCTCATCTATTGGTACGTATTTAAAGGGTAGTGGAGCAGAGTCAGCACTAGAGAAGTTCCTGAAAGGTATGCATGGCCTGCGTGCAAGTCCACCAATACAAGGTTTCCATGAACAAGGATAACCAAGTAGCGAGCGAAACGTTCGGTGAATGAACATTTGATATATAGACCTTTGTTGACGAGCCCAACGTGGGTTTCGTAACCTGATTACGAAGGCGATTACCGGACGATGTGAGTGAACCTAACAGAAGTCTAACCCCCTTTGGTGTACCCCTTGCTATTTTTCAATACAGGTGCCATTTATTACGGTATAGCTATGGTAAAACAACACAGCTTTCGAGCCTCAGTCGTATAATGTCTTCGACCAAGCATACCCCCGATCATATACTTACCAACTTACCTGCCAACATGCCTGCCTACCTGCCTACCTGCCTACCTGCCTACCAACCTACCCATTAACTTATAGTATGTAGGCAGCTTGCTGACCACCTAGGTAAGTTGGTAGACAGGTTGGCAGTCATGTTGGTAGGCGGTTGGTAGGCATATGATCGGGGTATGCTCGAATATAGATTGAAGTCCAAGGTAGTCAAAAATATATGTTGTAGTTCGAAAATGAGTAGGAAAGTGAAGCTCTACTACGGGGTATATGAGTTTTGTACAAATAATTTATAGGCAGGATTTCCATTTACAGCCTCAGTTAACCCTAGCAAATTAGCCCTATCTAGGTCAGGTGATTTGGTGGCAGAAATATAGAGATCAATAACAGGAGATTCATGGAGCTGATCATGGAAGGACTGTGTGGCTAGAGAGGTTCGAATGCTGTCTTTTTACTGCGGTGATATCATACAAAATGTCACTCGTATTAAGAACTGCCAAGAGAGACCTTGCTTAATTAGGTTAGGCCAATTCCTTCTTCCATTCACCGGGGTTTCCTAAATCCGCTGGCAAAGAGCAGGTAGAATGGAGGTCGTCTATAGACCGATTGAGACTGATTATGTACTCATCTGGATGTGAAGCTGAAACCGTTCAGTATCAGCCTCTTTAAACTTTTCAATCCCATAACTCCATCCTCATTCACTTCCCAATTCACCCAATTCAACAAGCTTTACCCAGTTCAACACCACCTTGTGAATTTGCACACTTCGCAGACTTGTGGGCAAAACCCTCTGAAATTATATAGCTGGTATAGCCCATCAGACACATCATCTCGAATTTTACAATCAACTGGTAAGATCTGTATGAGCACCGCTACAGATGTGTTATTGCACGATACAGCCAGAAGGTGCCCCAGTTGTTACTTATACTCCTTCACATCCGAAGCATGATTCGGGAGGGGGGAGGCTATGCTCTCATGAGCTGGTTTCTAAATTTGCCTTATTATCGAGTGGAGAGCATTTTGGATATGATCCAACAGCTTGGACCTGCAGAACGCGGGATACACAAACCTGGAAGTGTATCACCGAAACAGGATTTGGCTGATCCCCGCTTGACCAGGGTGATACGGCAGCAGGCAGGTGCGATTTCCTACATATGTACGGAGTATACATTTCGTTATCGGCTTAAGGTAAACATGGGGTAATCGAAAATGCGGGATGGACGCACCGGGCCGGTTTATGTCGCTCTCAATCGGCAATTTACGTTATAGACGAGGAGACAATTAGCTTAATTAGTGGGTTCGTTTGCTCGTGGCCACCCAAGAAGCAAAGGGAACTTCAAATCTGTCCGATTACACCTAATCGAATTCCAACAGCTTATCAATTTCTTGAACGGACCCGCAAAATCGATCGCTTACATTCGCTCCTTCGGCCTCGTGGTGGGACCCGAAAAGTGTCCCGGCCCGGCCAAACGCGGGGTCCCCAGCCTGACCAGCCTGATCTTCCCCGTGGAGAAATCGTTTTGGGAAGTTCAACGCGATTGAGAACTACAAATGTGTCAATTCTCCTGAAATAGATGGGGAATTGACCCAATTCCAACTCCCATCGCTCAGCCTCACAACCTTTCCGAAATACCCAGAAATGACCACCGACGAGGTCCCCGATATATATAACGCTTCTGGAACAGACAAGAAGGATATCAGCGCATCAAATCCGGAAGACTTCGCAGATCGAGATCTCGATACCGAAGAAAAACACAGCCATGGAGAATCTCGTCAACTACCAGAGTTGCAGCGGAGGCTTAAAAGCCGACATCTGCAGATGATCGCGATGGGTAAGCACCTCAAATACAGTTTCTTTCCTTGGAGTTAATTCTCACGCATCTTTATACAGGTGGTGCTATCGGAACAGGTCTTTTCATCGGTACAGGGACTGCGATTGCCACTGCTGGTCCAGTGGGTGCACTACTTGCTTACACCTTTGTCGGATCAATTGTTTACTCGGTGATGACGGCCCTAGGTGAGGTCGCTACCTACCTACCTATCCCAGGAGCCTTTGCAGCATACGCAAATCGCATTATTGATCCCAGTTTGGGATTTGCAATGGGCTGGATTTACTGGTTTTCGTGGGCTTCAACATTTGCCCTTGAATTAACGGCTACGGGCCTCATAATTCAGTTCTGGGATGATACAGTTCCGATGGCTGTTTTTATCGCGGTTTTCTGGGTTGTTATTATTATTATGAATATGTTTCCCGTTAATTGTTACGGTGAGATTGAGTTTTGGCTCTCGAGTATCAAACTTATCACCGTCGTCGGATTCATGATATTCGCCATTTGCATGAATGCTGGAGTGGGCCAGGAAGGTTATCTAGGGTTTAGATACTGGACTCAACCCGGTCCCTTCGTTCCCTATTTGATCGAGGGCCAAGACGCTCTGGCTAAGTTCATTGGATTCTGGGCTATTCTCATTAAAGCCGGATTTTCCTATCAAGGCACCGAGCTTGTTGGTATCGCCGCGGGTGAAACCGCCAACCCGAAGAAGAATGTGCCTTCCGCGATCCGCAAGACGTTCTTCCGAATTGTGTTCTTCTTTATATTCACGGTCTTCTTTATCGGAATTGTCGTCCCGTCTGATGACGAGAATCTCGGAGAAAGTAACGGTGCAGATGCAAACTCGTCTCCTTTCGTCATCGCCGCACGACGAGCTGGTGTTAATGCTTTACCAAGTATTATCAATGCGGTTCTGCTTACCGTCGTGCTTTCCGCTGCCAATTCCAATGTTTATAGTGGTAGCCGAATTCTCGTCGGGCTGGCTAACGAGGGTTTTGCTCCTCCCTTCTTCGCCAAAACAACTAAGCACGGTGTACCATACGGTAGCGTTGGCTTCACAGCTCTTTTCGGTCTATTGGGCTTCCTTAACTTGTCGAACACGGGTGCTACCGTTTTCAACTGGTTGATGCAAATTGCTGGATTGGCTGGCTTTATCACTTGGGCATCTCTAAACGTTATTCACCTGGCATTTATGAGAGCGTTGAAAGCGCGAGGTATACCGCGCGACAGCCTTCCTTATAAGGCTACCTGGCAGCCATTCTTTTCTTGGTATGGCTTGTTCTTCAACGTCCTTATCATTATCACCCAAGGCTTTACTGCTTTCATTCCAACATTCAGCGTCACGGACTTTTTCATCAACTACCTCAGTCTCATATTGTTTGCGGTACTATATTTTGGCCACAAAATTGCTTTCCGCACAGAATTCGTGAAGCCAATTGAGGCTAATATTGACACTGGTCGGTATGAAGACTGAGGCAAACGTCTTCCCCGGTCTATCTGCAGCCAAGGACATTGTAAATAAATTTTGGAACGTATTTTATAGCCAGGAATGTATTCAGCTTTCGGTTCCTCTCTTCCTGCTTTTTCTTACTCCCCTGTCAATAGCAATATACATTGTCAAGCATAGATTGTACATATTTGATTCATAGTTTCTTACTTCTTATGGAATTTTACAATGGCCTCGGTAGACTCAGGGAATACTTCAGTCCTGTATCTATCAAAGGATGTTACATTATGATCCAGCTCGTCGAAATTAACGCGGGCTGCCAAATCAATTTGTTTGGGAGCTTGGACGTGTGGAATGCGAGATATGTACCTTGCAATTGTATTGCAGAGACAGAATAAATCTACATCCTCATATCTTGTCTGAATATAGAGAGTTGAAAAAAAAGGAGCCAAAAAAGTGTCCCATCTCACTAGCCAGCACAAGGCCGGAGCTGGAAACTAAGAGGAAAGCGCTGTGTGACGACATTTTGTTTATGGTCATATCGTCAAATGGTGTAAACGCAAAGTTCTGTCTGCCACCCAGATCCCTTCACTTTTCTCCCATGAGAGTGGAAATTGACAATGCCACTAGAAAACATGTTAAGAAGACCGCCAAAGCACCTAATGTCGGTTGAGTTGCTGAGCTTACATGACTACATTAGGGATACGTCTACGGATGCGTGTTTGTGATGATGATGATGATGATGATGAAAGTTATGGGCCGCTGTTGTATGTACAAGTGGCCGGGTTGGTTTATATACAATTGAGGGCCAACCCTCCCTCCCCACCAATGTTCCTATTATAAAAATACCCCTCCTCCTCCTCTCTCCCACAAAAGGCCCCCAACCCCGACTCAACTATGCGGAGCGCCGTCCCCCTGAGCGCCGTCCCCCTCCTCCCCCCCTGCCTCCACCTTCTTGACTGGAAGTGCGCTACACCATAGGTCAGCCTATTCTTGCCAAAGACCCTCTTCGCAAACGAGTACCAGAGACATACAGCATGAGCAGGCGCCGCACAAGCCAGAAGAAAAGCTTGATGGTCTCAAAGACCAAGCTGAAGACTACTGCCAGCCACAGGATGTTCAGGGCCAGGGGGGTGAGAACGTCCCCCGCTTCCCGGGCCGGTTGGAACAGCTCTTCGAGGACGGAGTCATCCTCGGCACGATGCACGAGGGTTGGTATGGGCGCTAGAAAACGGGTCAGAAAGAGACCAAAACAAAAAAGGGATCAAGCTTACAGAGCCAATCACATGGGTGGTCTATCGCTCAGAGAAACCCGGCAATAAGCCACAGGAGGTCATGGCCCGTGACTGTCATGAAAGGTACGGGGGACATTCAGAAACCCAGCAGCACGAGCTGCTGGCCAAACCGATAAGCAACAGGCCCACCGTCAATATTATGGTGGCCAGTGTTTTGGGCCCCCTCTCGGACGCCAGGCGAATGAGCTCGCCGGCCCAGATTTTATCTTCTTTGAAGGCCGATTTTGGTATGTCTGCTCGGAAAGAATGTTAGAAAGAGTCCAAAAAAGGCATGAAGGAAACACCCCAGAAGTTCCAAGAAGCCCAGAAGGGAGTACAAAAAAGGGTCAAAAGAGTCCAAACTTATTAAAGATACGGTCAAAAAGGAATAAGAAGAACGTGGTAAAAGGATACTGGATGGTAGTAGTATGTTGGAATGATGCGGAGGTGAACTTCTGTGTCCTACGAAATTACTTTGTGGACTTACAAAGTGAAAGTGAGGGAAGGTACGAGCCTACGTGATGTCAGAGCTTAGTCGGGTCACCTGGACAGGTGCAATACCTAGGTAGCATAATGAACAAAATACAGCAATATTCATATCAATACTAATCAGCCAGTCTTGTTCTTCTTCTTGGAAGCTATTTCTTTTGAAATCTGTCCATAGCTTGGTGGCGCATGAATCATGTCAAACTTCAAGCCATTTTCAACTGCCAATTTACCATTAGGCATTAGGGTTGGGCAAACGTTGGAAGACTACACAACACATAAAATTGTTCCTGCTCCAGCTAATCAAAAGAAACCATTAGATCTCATCCTGAAGTGCAAGGGTAGACATGGTAGACATAATCTGAGCAAGAGCCTGCACATCCTTATCCCCCCGTCCACTCAGACAAACAACAACATCCCGCTCAGGTCCCAGCTCCTTCGCAACACGCATACCACCAGCAATAGCATAAGAACTCTCAAGTGCAGGCATGATTCCCTCAAGCTGGCAGAGCAACGAAAAAGCCATCAGGGCCTCTGAATCATTTGCCGCAACAAACCTAACCCGACCAGACTTCTTCCAACCCGACAACTCAGGCCCAACACCAGGATAATGAAGCCCAGAAGAGACAAAATCCATCTTGTCAACCTCCCAATCCTCATCCGAAGACAAGGGAATCTGCAACCCCCGCGACTCACGAACAGGGCCTCCATCCAGCGAAGCAGAGTTCTGCCCCACCATAGACGCATCACCATCCGCCTGGACACCGACAAGAGCAACAGATGCATCACCGAGGAAAGGATAGAACATACCAACAGCATTCGATCCACCACCCACACAGGAAACAAGCGCATCAGGTAGTCTACCGGCATTCACCGCACCGAACTGAACCCGAGTCTCTATGCCAATGACAGTCTGGAACGTGCGCACGATAGTCGGATACGGATGCGGGCCAAATGCGGAGCCGATAACGAAATGTGTCGTCTTCAACCCCCTCGCCCAGACACTGAAGGCCTCATTGACTGCATCGCGAAGTGTACCCTTTTCGCCGCTGCGGGGCGCACCAACAGGGACAACCTCTGCGCCGAGGATGCGCATGCGCAAGATAGTCAAAGCTAAATCTTTGCATTCGAAGTCCTCGGAGCCCATGAAAATGGTGCATTTCATGCCGAATTGCGCGCAGAGAGTTGCCGTTGCGACGCCGTGTTGGCCTGCGCCTGTTTCGGCGATTATGGAGGTTTTGCCGAGTCGGTGCGCGAGGACGATTTGGCCCAGCGCGTTGTTGATCTTGTGACTGCCGGTGTGGTTGAGGTCTTCGCGTTTCAGCCAGATGCGTGCTCCGCCTGCGTGTGCGGTTAGGCGCGGGGCTAGGTGGAGGGTGGAGGGTCTGTTGGCGTATGTTGCGTAGGATTCTATCTCGGCCCAGAAGGTTGGGTCTGTGTTTGCTGCCTCGAAGCCGTTTTCTAGTTCGGTCAGGCCTTCTGTTAGGGATGTTGGGACGTATTGGTCGTGGAAGGCTCTCAATTGGGTCGTGTCTGTGGGATTGGTGGCTTTGTCGGTGTCTTCGGGTGCATCATTTGCCCCATCGTTGGAAAGGTAGATAGTGGTGGAAGACAAGGGTTGGGTAGCTTGCTGTCTTCTTGCGGTTATGACAATTTGATCCCAAGTGCGATCAGCAATTTCAAGACAATACTCCCTGACCTTCCGAGCTCCATTTCCAGGAACCGCGGTCCCCAGTATCTGGATGATTTGGCTGCCGATGACGACTCCTTCGGCAAGACGGCCAATATCAACAAAATGTTGTGGGGTTTCGATACCAAATCCGACAGCTACTGGGACTGGGTTTCCAGCGCAAGCATGCACACGATGGAGCAGGTCTCCCACGCATCCATAAGGCTCCTCATGGGTTTCATAAGGCTCCTCATGGGTTCCGCTAACTCCCATCCGAGATGCGATGCAAACAAAAGAGTCAGCGATGTCGCAAAGCAACTTCATGTGAGCATCCGAGGTGGAAGAGGCAATGAGAGGGATGTACGATAGTCTGGCATCTTGGTTAGCCCCATACAAATGTAGGTCTGGGAAGTATGGTATACAGACCCTTTGGATTTGCACAAGTCACTGAACCTCACCGTGGTGTCGGGGAGAAGATCAACGATGGTAAGCCCGTCTACACCAGCAGCCTTGCATTCTCGAAGCAGCTTCTCCTCTCCATAGGGATAGGAGCGGACAGGGTTGTAGTACCCAATTAGCAGCACGGGAATAGCTAGGCCTCGTTTACGGGCTGACCGGACCATATGCAGGAAGTATGAAATTTGAACGCCGTTCTGGAGGGCCCTGGCATTGGCCAGCTTGATGGCATGGCTTTCGGCCATGGGGCCTGTGAAGGGAATTCCAACTTGGATGATATCTCAAGGGCTATGATTAGCGAATGTTACTGTAGAGTGGTACATGTGCATGTCTCATGAAAGAGACAGGACTGAAATAACATACCTGCACCCCCGGCTTGCATAGCCAACATGATGTCCGGTGTCTCGCTTATGGTGGGAAAGCCAGCCGTCACGTAAGTAATCAGGGCAGCGCGATTTTGGGCCTTGCAGTTTGCAAATGCATCTTTAATCGCTTCCATGTTGGGGAGAGTGTGTCGCCACGCTATCTCGATGTAGTGGATAGAAGAGATGAAAGAGGAAGGAAAAAAGAAGAGGTGAGAGAGACGAAAATTGCACGTATTTGAGCAAACAATCTCAGCTTCTCGCCGAGAAGTCCTGTCGCCAAGAAGTCTTATGTTAGAGGCATTGCTCTGAGGTCTGCTCGTTTGCTCCCATATCCTCTCCCCCGACCAGATATAGTCTTTTCTCGATAGCCCAATGTTCATTCATGCTCTTTCTCCTAACCGCTTTGATTGTGGAAGCATCTTTGCAAGTCAATTTTATGCATAAAATGTTGATTAATCGTGCCACCAACTGAAGCACAATGACCCCTTGCCGAGTCTCCAGCCTATCTGGTAGTCCAACTATTTACCTACCAACTGTTCCCCCTCCTCACTAGATCCAAGACTTGCAAACTGAACGTTGCGAATAGCATGTCCCTTCCACATGAGCAACATAACAAACATGAAGGAGAACACCGCAAAGAAAGCCATCATACCATAAACCCAGCCAACATCAACAGCCTCAACCCAAGGATTGATATAGAAGCTAATCGTCAATCCATACACGATGCGATAAGCACCAATAACAATACCCGCCTCAGCCGGATACCGCGTAAAGCACTCAACAACATAATTCACTGTAACCGGAACACTGGCCAGCGACCCAACAGTCACAATGAAAACTGCCAGTGCGAGTACCATGTAGTGCAAATGATACTGCAAAGCAGCACCAAAGATCCCCAGGCCAATGGGGTTAATCACAAGACTGGGAAGCCACAGGACATGTAGTCGATACTCGGGCTTCCAGACACCGCCGTTGTACCGTCGTGCCAGTGCCAGCGGCAGACGGTCATTCAGATAGTGGCCATAGAACTGGACGACAATGATGCCAATCCAATGGCAGAATGTGAATGCCGCGTTTTGTTCCAGTGAAAACCCGTAGCCACCTTCCAAAATGGGTTTCTGGAGCCATACCGGCGTCAGTGCGTTGACACCCACGTAGAATCCAAAGGAGATTAATGTGAATATTCCCATGATGATTGTGACAGGGCACATTCCAATTAGGAAAGGGGTGATTCCGACTTTGGCCTGTTCAGTTGACGTTAGATCTAATTAAGTCCCTATGGGACGGCACAGAGCCTCTGGTTTTCTGTACATACCGTTTCTTTCCAGGTAGTCGGCAAGACAACCCTCTGCCCGAAGAAGAAAGTAGCGAATCTATTGGCCAAAATTCCACCTGGAATATCGGGGTTCCTTTCAAGGCATTCACGGTCGAATCCAGTTTCCTCGAGGAAACAGAAACAACAGATAAGCGTGAACCCCAGCAGACCGACCGTCCACCAGAACTCAACAGGAAAGAAAGAGTGCGCAGAAACAAAACCCGAGAACGTCGGACCGGCGATCGTTCCAAACAAGAACGCCATGTGCAGAGCAGTAAAAGCGCGACCACGCTGATGCAAGAAGAACAGATCGGTCACGATGCGAGGGCCAAGGACTGTAGGTACGGCACCGAAGAAGCCGGCAAAGAGCCGAGAGATTACGTATGCGATATAATTACCAGGATCGGTCATAAGAGCGGCCCAGATCTGGCATACTAGTGTGAATAGCACGCACCAGAAGATCACGGAGCTGCGACCGAGCATGTGAGATATCGGCGCGAAGAAAAATGGGCCCGCCGCCATGCCGGCTAGGGCGGCTGAATTCTGGGGAATATTAGATGGACTGGTATTGGATTTGGTAATGCGGAGTGTAAACTCTTTGTTAAAGGGAGTTGTAAACATACCGCATAGGACTCCTCCAGCTTCGTCTTGTTGTACAATTTCTCCTGATCGGCCAGATTGAGCTGTCCTGATAAGGGCGCGATAGCACCAGAGAAGGATGCGAGGCATAGCACGGCCAGTATTACATATTTACGAGTAATAGGCCAGTTCTGGAAGGGTTTAATCAGTTGTTTTTCAGGGACAATGATGTTCGAGGGTCTTCTATCGTACCAGAGGGTCCCGGGGGTGGGCACTAGGTTGGGGGACCAGGACAAGGTGATCTGTATGCTGCTTTTCCATTGGAGCTGAAAAAGAACGGGTCGTTTCGACATCCTGTGCTTCTTTGTGGTCCATAGCTGGCTTCTTATATTGCCTCGTCGGATCCAGTATACCTAGGTAGTGATCAAGAACTTCCCCCTGGGAACCGAGGTGTCTTTTGTTATCCCTTGCGTTGACGTCTCCCCTTTTTTTCAGCTCGCCCTGGGACACAAGATATCTTGGCGGGCTGCTCCGTAGATTCAAAGCTTTAATTTCGCCAAGCTCTTTTGCCGAGCTCTTTGTACAGTGGGACCTCGGAAATATTGGGCTAAACCTTAGTACCAAGATATACCGCCCAAATTCTGCCGGTTCTAAAACTCTTAATATATTTAGCGTGTAGGCACGTGATTTGGTATGGAGAGGTGAGGAGTAAGGAGACTGCCAAAAAGGACCACTGAAAAGACACATGAAAAGACTATCGAAGACTACCTGAGAAGGTCACTAGGAAGGCTACGCGGCCGACACTTCTTATAGCAGTATATACAGGGCAGGCGGTATACAGGGCGGTATATCTGGGTACAAAGGTTTAGCCCAATATTTCCGAGGTCCCACTGTACGAGTAGGGGAAAGCTTGGGGGACACGTCAGCTTGGCCTTGGGTCAGTTGTGGGGTGTTTGGTGCGTACGTAGTATGGATCATATAAAATGTAAAAGCATATAAAGCTCATTCCTAACATCTCCTGCGCCTAGAATAGACGAGAGTTTGCACTTGACGGACTATCTTGAATCTGTATGTTGTCAAATTTGTCAAACTTTCCGAGTCGGTTCTGAAATGGAAAATAAAGGCCTGATATTTCAGGTGTCCACTAGAAACATCCATGGATGAACTTCAACTTCCGGTCACTTTGGGATCCTCTAGGGCTGTTATTTCCTGACTGCTGTTGAATTGACTCGCATCTTCCGAATGAAACTGTCGGCCATCTACGCCGATAACCCTGTCAGATCCACCTCGGAGAAAAAAAAAATACTCCAGGGGAAAAGGCTTCGGCGATATCTTCAACATGCCGAGGGGTCTTTCGTACAAAATGTCGTCTGAATCCTGTCGGATCATTTTTTGCGTACATCATTTCATTAACTTAGACATGCGCCTATTATATACCATCTAATCCCACCAAATCATGGAATCCAAAGCAGATCTCGAGTCCCAAAAACCAACCCCACAGATCGATTCTCTCCACGTCTCGGAATCAGAAGACGACCTGGCCCTAAAGCCCCAGCCCTCAAATGCCTATGGCATCCCAACATGGCGCAAATGCCTCATCCTCTTTGTCGTCAGCTGGATGACCCTCGCTGTCACATTCTCTAGTACTTCATTATTGCCCGCAACCCCGGAGATCGCTACCGAGTTTTCTACTACATCGGAGATTCTCAATGTCACCAACGCAGGTGTGCTAATTGCTATGGGCTTTTCGTCTTTTATTTGGGGTCCTATCACGAATCTCTTCGGGCGTCGCAATGCCTATAATGCAGCTATCCTTGTGCTTTGTGCATGCTCGGCCGGTACCGCCGCGGCGATCAATTTGCATATGTTTATCGCAATGCGCATTTTAGGAGGCTTTACGGGTACTTTTTTCATGGTTGCTGGGCAGACTATTCTTGCGGATATCTTTGAACCGGTACGTTGGTTTGGTTCCGGTTGTCTTCGGGTTACTGACAAGAGTTGATAGACTGTGCGTGGAACGGCTGTCGGATGCTTTATGGTTGGATCTGTCAGTGGGCCTGCCATTGGTATGTTATACTATCACTATCTCTATGCTCGTTGTCGGATATCAGTAGCTAATTCTACAATTAGGACCCTGCATCGGCGGTATCATCGTCACATTTGCTCAATGGCGCATTATATACTGGTTGCAATTCGCAATGACGTTGCTCGGCCTCGTCTTGTCTCTTCTTTTTGTCCCAAGTATCCAAGAAAAGAGCCGGGACTCCGACAAACCCTTGAAGCTTTGCACTGTCATAAGCATGTTCAATCCTATGCGCATCTTTCGTCGATTTGTCTATCCCAATGTCTTTCTTGCAGTAAGCATTATCTGCCAGTACTAAATCGGTACCCCCAGAGCTTATCGAGTGACTGACTAGCAAGCAATAGTGCCTCACATGTGGCCTTCTTTCTACATTCCAATACGCACTTCTCACCTCAGCCCGCTCAATTTTCAACCCACGTTTCAACCTAACGTCTCCCCTCGTCAGCGGCCTATTCTACCTCTCCCCGGGAATAGGATTTTTGATCGGCAGCGTCGTTGGCGGCAAGCTGTCCGACCGCGCCGTGAAGAAATGGATTGTTAAACGAAACGGTGTGCGTCTGCCTCAGGACCGACTGAACAGTGGTCTTGCCACCCTATTTGGGGTCCTCCCAGGTGCCACCTTAATATATTGTTGGACCTTAGAGGAAGAAGTGGGTGGTATGGTTGTCCCAATTATCGCCGCATTCTTTGCGGGGGTAGGACTTCTGGGTGCTTTCAATGGGCTGAATACTTATTCGGCTGGTGAGTGTTGTACCTTTGTACCATTGTCCTACTTCCAAACTAACTATCCGTCTTTCAGAGGTCATGCCGCAAGCTCGTTCGGAGGTCATCAGCGCAAAGTACATGGTGCAGTATATATTTGCTGCCGCAGCGACGGCGGCTGTTGAGCCGGTAATCGGTGCTATCGGGGTAGGATGGACATTTACAATTTGTGAGTATCCTCAATGAGATTATGATTGAGACATATCTAACTATCCGTTTAGGTGTATTCTTCGCTATAGCAAGTGGCTTCATTGTGCTTGCTATCACGAAATGGGGCATTGACATGCAGCGATGGTTTGAAAGGAAGTTCAGCCTCTATGCGAAGACTTGACGACAACGATATGACTATTTCTTTTCCCATTTGCATTTATGTCTTTGCATCTTAGGCGATGTGAAACGTCTGCATGATAGAGTTGGTTTATAGATGGTGATAGACAGACATGATGATTTCGTGAATTATAATAAAGATGAATTCGATACCATTCTTTGACCATATAGACCCTCCAAAAGGAAACATATCAAACCATTTAAAGACACATTACTCGTTTCTAATTAGGTATACAATTGTATTATGCTCACTTAGGCAAAGAAAATCCACGGGTTGCTACCCAGATGGGCAGTAAATTGATTAGTCAGTTTCTCAGAAGCTCGGCCAAATCCCAAAATTGCCGAAGACTCGGGGAAGAACTTCAAATCTCCGCATCCGGACGGCATCCTTGTCTGCACCTGAAAAAGCCTGAAGATAAGGGAATTTATCAGATGGCGCGAAAAAGACGTGCTCTTACGGAAGAGCAAGAACAGCAAGGTCGGGAGTCGCAAAGAAGGAAATTTGTTGCGTGCGTATTCCAGATACCTCACACCGAACCCACCGAGCACTGACGCACGGCATCAACAGCTGCCAAAGATGCCACTCGCATAAAATCAAATGTTCTGGAGACCAGCCGTGTAGCAAATGCCGCACGGTAGGACTCGCTGATGAATGTGCCTACGCCACTCGGGATCGCCAGGTGAAAGTTAGTGAGAAGTATGCAAGCCACAGGTTATTATTAGACCAAGCCGTTTAAAAACCTTGTCTTATCACACGTGTCAGGAAGCTAAAACCATCTTCTCCAGCTATTTAGAGCAGATCCTTGCAGAGAATCAGCGGCTCAAGGAACGGTCGATCACCTCGGCTCAAGTTGCCGAGACCAACGATCACTCGCAAAGGTAGATATCCCTTGACTTTGCAAAAGATGAACAACATACTGAGATGCGAAAAAGAGTCCCTTCCAAGACAGCAGATGCCCCTGATGGAACAGGCATTCAAAATCCATTGATTGGAGATCGAGCCTGGTTCCACAGGTATGATCCCTCTTCACCACCCATCTACATCGGCGAGGCAGCGTGTTCAGCATTCGCAACACGGTTTCGGCGTTTCTTGTCGGGAAATAGCGCAATGCCACATATTCCTCGAACACAGTATGAGCGCGAAGAGACAATCGCCACAGCGAACGAAGCCGATATCCAATGGCCGAGTCTTCACCATGCTCGCTTGCTAGTCCGGATAGCAATCCATCAGATCGGACATCTGTACCACCTCATGATGCGCAAGTCGACACTAGACAAACTGGAAGAGATCTACCAGACACAAGACTTTGACTGCACGGCTAACAAGTGTAAATTCTTCGCCCTGTTCGCCTTCGGCCAGGCGTATTCAATCCGATCTGAGCCCAATTCCGGCTCCAGGGTACCAGGCACGTCATACTTTGCTCGATCAATGAGTCTGGTCCAGATCCTGCCGGAGAGAACCAGTGTTACACACTTGGAAACACTGTTATTGTTGGTATGTAGCTCAGCATGGCCTATTTTTCGACATCAGAGTACTTACCATATCCCAAGTCTCTTTTTTCATACTATCTCAACCGGCGCCATTCGGCGTACATTCTCATTGGAAACGCTATGCGGATGGGTTTGACCATCGGCCTGAACCACAACATCCCAGAATCACAGCTAATCGACCCGGTGGAGCGCCAACACCGCATCCAAATATGGTGGACAATCTACATCTTCGACCGCATGTGGGGATCCAAAATGGGTCTCCCGATGCAAATCCTCGATGAAGATATCCACGTCGACATGCCCTCAACCATCTCCCCACGCTGGCGCCACGAAGAAGAACTCTCCGACTCGGAATACATGACCGCCAACATCAAGCTGGCACGCATAGTCGGCGAGACAATCACCCGTCTATACAGCCGGCGAAAGTACCAAGAGACCTTCCTCCAGCGCGTGCAGAAACTCCTCAAAGCCCTGAAAAACTGGGTAGAAACACTCCCCGAATCCCTCAGACTGAACATGGAAGACCTGGAATCGAGCAAGAAACCCGTCGTCTCGCTCCACATGGCCTTCAACCAATGCGTGATCCTAACTACGCGCCCAACGCTACTGCACCTCCTGATGACACTAAGTAAAAAAAGTAAACCCCACCCCGATACCAATAATACCAGTGGGGCCGAGACCGAAGCGGACAGCGAAGACGTATCCGTTTCCCAACCCGTCCTTACCCTAAGCGAAGCATGTATCCATGCAGCGCGACATTCCCATTCCATGATCCTGACACGGTGGATCAACGGGTCCATGCCAACATTTGGATATTTCCACGCCCACTACCTCTTCTCCTCAGCGTTGATCCTGGCAATGTCTAGCTTTGTCCCGATCGGCAGTCCAACCGATATGACCGGGTTCGACTCCGCGCTTGATCTGCTGCGCTCCATGACCGAGAATGGCAATTTGGCTGCGGCGGAATTCTACCATAATCTCGAGCAGGTGAAGGTTTGTCTGGCTGCGTATCGGGGATTGAGGCGGGGTGAGGACAATACCGATGCGGCTGCTGCTGCTGGAGCGACTTCTACGAGTAATATCAATGCTAGTGCTAGTGGTAATGCTCCCTCTGGTGCTGGTGTACCTGCTTCGTCCGGACCTTCACCGGATTTACCAGCTACTACTCCTTTCTTGAACACCGCGCCACTGAACCAATCCACGTCTATACCTGCGCCCTCGTTAATACCCGCGACACATCATGTCCTTGCTTCTGCCACCACTCAACCTGTCCACAGCCATGGAATCGATGCATATGCCTATCCCTTGAGGGATACGGTCAGTGGGTACACGACTGAAATGGCGTTTCTCGAGCCGACTATGCAAGATTTCCTGGCGCAGTCAGATATCGACCTTGGCCTGTTGCATCCTGTCGATGCGTTCTTCAACGAGGCGGAGAATCTATATACATGTCATGAACTTTGAGCCTGATTGGCCAGGAAATTAAATATTAATGATGATATGCACGTTCTAAACTTCTAATCTGAGTGGAGCTGACAATTGACTCCACACTAATGCTTGGTGGGATTCAGGTCAAGATACTCTATCGCGCGTACACAGAAATACCCCTGAGAGTAAATGCAAGACACAATCCTATGACAAGACAGTATTGATGAAGATAAACCGAAATCATAATTGAGGCATCAGATGAACAATAATTTCCAAAGTGACGAGGGACGTGCAATGGATAAAACTTTCATGGTATATGTCGTTAAAGCCAGCAGGCAAAAGCAGATGCATCGCTTAAAGTCACTCTCCCCGCCAAGCAAGCCGGGGTATAGATCAAACTCCCATAATTACACGAGACAGGTTGGAGAACGCGTGTGCTTAGAGTTCGGTGTCAACACCGAACCCGAACTTCGATCCATGCCGTGAAAGGAGGTCCACGCAGACAAGCCAGGCTCGCTGGGAAGAAAGGTCTTTCTTCGACATTTCTTTCAACCAGCGAGTCGCTTTGTCGATCTTATTAGTGATATCGATAGCCTTGGCGGTGCCTATATGAGTGCGAGTGAACATCTCGGTGAGGAGGATGGTAGTTGACTGCATGATGTTGTGCAGGATACACCACCATGGAGCGACGCCATACAGCCAAGTCAGGTCTGGCTCCTCGGGCAGCAGGTCGAGCATTTGACCCGCCATTTGAACGCACAAGACTGCCATCTGGTCACACACTGTTCCCGGGGAGCTTGCTTCAGATGACTGTTGAGATAGATGGCGGATACAGGGCTGCAGGATTATCAGCTTGGTGGCGTAGAATTGGAAGGCAAGGCTAGCACGCTGCTGTAGAAATTGATTGGTTGTGTCTAGTTTTGTGAAATCGAACTCTGCCGGGAGACGAGACAGCCAGTTGTCGGCATGGTTGTTTAGTGTGGGAATGGCGGTTTCAATCTCGAGCCATGACTGTCGCGTTGCTCTTGGAGCATAAAGGATATTAATAGCCTCGCGTAGGAGGTGAGCCAAGTCCACTGCGTACAGAAAGTACAGGGAGGAGTTGGGTGTCAGATTCTCTGTCGCCCTCGGACTAGCCCTTTCTTCTTGTTTGCCCTTGCCCGACTCTTGTTCCGGCGTTCTAAGAGTCACACTCTCATTTGGTGAAGCAGCCGTATCGGAAATTAAGGAGGTAAAAAAGGCACTTCGAGCCCTTTTGTCGGTAATAATTTGCATAACACGCGTGTCCCAAAAGTCCTCCTCTGCAAAGGGAACGGGAAAGGGCGTGGAGCAAAAAATGTCCCCGGTGCCAGGTGGACGGCCTGTCGTCTCACATAGCACCATATCCAACATAAACAGCGCCCACCAAACCCGATATCGAAGCTCTTTTGAAAAATGGGTGATGCTCTCGCTTTCGCTTCGAATGTTTAGACCCATAGTCACCGCGGATCGAATTGCAATTCCAATGAATCTCCATGACCTAGATGAGCAAGTCACATAGTTAGATATAGATCACGTATAAATACGAAAGGGAGGGAAAGCGAAGACCAACCTGTTAACTTGGCCAACCGATAGGAGGTAAAAAGCAGCCAAGCCCTCCACCTGTGCCTGTTGCAAGTCGGGATGATCTACCACGTTACTTACATTCAGCCTCCACGCCCGTGCAAAATAAGTCTGATGATCATCGCAATTTGGTTGAGGCTGATCGATGAGGAAGGAGTGTCTGGTCGCAATGGCGAACACCAGGTTTAGCACTATAACCCATCGTTTCCCGGGTCGCACATTTGGATTCGCGTAGAAGGATCGATACTGATTCAGAAAGATTGCCTTTCCAATAATCGGGAAGGTAGGATGCATGACATGAAAGTAGGTGTCGACCAGCCTGTTAGCGATTTGTTGTGGAGGCCGGCGTGTGAGGTCGATATCGTCGAGAAACAGAATTTCCGAGTCATCTTGGAAGTAGTTCACGGAAGAGATCGAAGGGCGTTCGAGGGTATGTTCAATTCTTTTCGAGCTGCTATGGTCAAGGTCGCGTTTGAGTCTGTACAACCATGCCATCTCCGAATGTTCGCCCACAAATCCCGTTGACTGTACTTTTTCATCACGATCGAAGTCCTCTTCGGTGTAGTCTACAGCCCCCGAGGGAATAGATATAGGAGTAACATCTGCGGAAGAAAGCACTGATTGATTGATGATGCTTGGGTTGGTGAATAAGGCAGGAACAGGGGTAGGGGAAAGGACTTGGCTGAGTGGAGTGCGTGAGTTTAGCTCCTTCAGTGTTTCATCGACCCGATGGGCCAACGAGGCATCCAGCTTGGGATAAAGATCGCGGAGCAAAGCATCAAAGGTTTCAACCCGTGTAGTTAGATCTTTCAGCTGCCTATGACTTGTTAGAGACAAGTATTGAGACTGGTGAAAGATTACTCGTGGACCTACTTCACCATCTTCTCTCTTTTCCGATCGCCGTACGAACACGGGACATTGGAATCCAGGCATCGATGACAGGCCGGGCGATGGCCACTACATTTGGCCTTTTGTTCACGGCAATTTTCACAAGCTCGACTGACTCGACCACTGCTGGTCCAACTACTTGATTGTGCGTTCCGGGGGATAGCCACCTTAGCATTCACGCGGTCGGTTGTGTTGGATATAGGATAATCACGGATACCACGGATACCACGGTAATCACGGTTATCACGAGGGATTTCGGTATTGATCTCGAAACGAGAAGGTTGCGGGTATTCAGGGACGGCCCAGTCATAATTGAATTCATTTTCCAGGTTCGCATAGTTCGGATATTCGGAATATGGGGCAAAGTTCTCATCCATATCGTGTTAGGATATGGTCTGCAAAAGGATTTGAAGGATTTTTCGCGAAATGCGAGACGCTAGCGGAACATCAACTCGTAAGGCCACACAATAAGAACTGTGGAAGAATAAAACCCCCCTTGCACGAGAGTTAAAAAAAAAAGGTAAAAACAATAAAAAAATAAAAAAATACTCCGTACAAAGTGGTCGATCACCGTACTGTGGATTGTCATAAAGTGGGTTTCAACCAAAATCGGGCCCTCTGGTATGTCGGAGGTCTTTGCCGGTTCGCCACTAACAGCGCTAAGGCCAATAAGCGCTTCGCTTTGCACGTTGGATGGTAATTTTGACATTGGAACCCCATCCAGTATGGCCAGTTTTGTATCGATGGAGTATATATTGCCGTCCTCCTTTGGGTTTGAACCACCCATGATTTCCATATGAGTTATATGGAACCTGATCTCTGATAGGCCATGACCCGTGTTCTGGAGGGGTTTGGACATTCCAAATCGTGTCGCCCTCTTTCGGTCCGAAATCATTCCAAATCTCATTGATAGGTTGGCATTCATCCTTGTCCCAGGACCCGACAGGGTGCATCATGGATCCATTTCATGAAACGACATTGTTTTGGAGAGAACCACATACCGCTCGCGGTAAGGTTTACCTAAGCGTTCCTCTCCCTTCAAGCCTCTTGGGAAAATTTGCAAGATCGTTCCTGTGCTTTCAGACTCGGGAAACACGAAAGATTATAACAGGGCCTGTCTGGGTCGAGGGGTGCTTTTCTGTCAATCACGTTGTCTTGTTGGCCTTTCCTCGGTCCGGGTGGGTCGATACTCGTCCGTCGTCAAAATGGAAGACCCACTGATGCCTGCGTCCTTCGGACCCCACAGGCAAGACAACCACCACAACCCCATTGACGGAATTGGCTTTTGTTGGATGTCCAGGTCTCTTGTAACAAGTCGACAGGTCTGATTGCGCTATCAGCTGCGGCTGGCAGTGGGGCAGCTGAATGTCTGCAGCACTGTAGCAGAGCAATCCAGGCACCCGATGAACCTGCGAAGGGAGGAGACTGATCCTGTGTCTCGTCAACGGTCATGCTAATTTGGTGGCCAATTTGTGGTGGCCCAGAAGCTCTCCTCGTGTACGGGGTAGATCAGCTCCGCACCATGGGCTTTGCGGCCATCATAAGCGACTGGGCGGGGTTCTCTTTCGTCCTCCTGCATAGCGGCGGCTCGTCAAGAGACCAACCAGGCATTCAGGAGCTCACAGCTACAAAGAGCCAATGAATCAGCAAAGATATCGCATTACCTGCTCATTCGGAGAACAGAAGGAGCCGCCCAGAAGGGGCAGGCTCAGAATCGACGCTCAAACACGATGGCTTTGCTGCTTCACTAACTCTGCGTAGCTGTAAGCTGCTGAATGGTTCTTCCCGGGGTGGAATGACGACTGCAAATGGGCGTGCTGATCAGGCTGAGCCCAACCACATAGACTCAAAGGACCGGTCCTCTGTATAGCTGGAAAATGTGCATCAAAGTCTTTTCCGGACCCCCGGGGTCCTTTCGGCTCCACTGCTCGAGTTTCTAGTAATTCGCTATGGGCAGCAATCATAGCATGGCCTGTGGTTTGTGAAGCCTTGTGAGTACCAGAAGTCTGCAGTGAGCATTTAAATCAGGCGAGACAGGTGGCACAGACGTGAACGAAAGTCTCGGTCTTGGCTTGATCCCAATACTGCAAGTATTGGAAGAAAAGAAGAGTCGTGATATTGATGTGACCCATGGTATAACCATGACATGAACTGTGACATGAACCGTGACATGAAGTGGTGGTACTCATATCTCGAAGCAAGGTGTGCTCAAAACCAGTGTGACTGGGCCATGCATTTTCGCCATGAGGTTATGAGAGCCCGGAGTGTGTAGGACGAATCTGCGGTATTGTCGAAAGAAGGTTGGCCCGTTGATCCATGGATGGGTGACCCGGTTACATCATACCGAGAGGAGGCGCACTAAGCAATAAACCATTGTGATCAGCAACATCAAAACAGGATGAAGGAGTGGCATGCTTGCCAAGGAAGAAAATGACGATTATGGCGCGAGGTGGGCGATTTCAGTCAATTTTGAGGTGGCTTCAGCTTCCATGATCTATCTCACCGCACAGTCCCCGTGACAGTGCGATGCATGGTCGAGTCTCATAAGCTTCAAAGACCAACTTCGTCCATCCAGTACAAGAAAAGCTCGACACGTTCTCAGGGGTACCAGCAGTTATAATTCGGAATCCTCGAGTTGCTTCAGGACGTGAGGATAGGGATGGACTTGGGAATGCGCCCGTTGCTCCTGCTTTTTCTGTTAGTGGAACACGCACAAACCCATTCAGTCATCGTTCAGTGTCATTATTCCAGGCAAATCCCAGATATGGATTGAAAAAGATCTCAGCAAGATCTGTGTTGTACCTAGGATGTGTTGTTCAGATTGGGTGTAGGAGGCGATGGACAAGACTTGGGGGCAACCCGGAAATCAACTCCGAACGGTGTTGGACCAATCAGGGTGTCAAAGGGACCAATATCATGGGCTTCTCCGCCCTTATATTTTAGGCGAAATTTGAATTTCCGCTCCGAGCTTATCAATGGCGCCAATAGCTCCGTGGAGAAACCTGTGAGTTGTGTGAGTTGGGGGAATCAAGCTACATCTTTGACCTGCTCAACGGGATTACGACCACCCACCCAGGCCACAAGCCGTCACATCGCAAAAGGGCGTTGAAAGATTCCGAAAGACCATAGGCACGAAATTTTATCCCTTCATTGGTCTCGAGGGATTGTTTTGATTCTACAACTGGCCATTGATATGAATCTAGTCCACCCGAGAGACAATCTAGCTGTCGTAATGCAGGCTAGAAATCGTGTTTCTATGCTTAGTCTCTGCTTGTCCAGGTAATATGCGCCTACCGGCTGGAATAGGTCGGTCCATGCATGCTCTTTGCACACAGGGAATGCTCTAGAAACCTGCGGTTTAGGGCTCAGAATTAGACTCCCCCAGGATTCAATCATCTTCGTTATCGTTTCCCACGGGCTCTTGGGATATCTATCTATTGATTGACTCCATTGATTCAATTTGTATGATATCTGGAAATGAACGGCTGCCATTGTATGCTCCATAGATCCGAGGTTTATAGGGCGCCTCAGGCATCAAGATCAGGTGACCATATTAATTCACGTGACCATGGTATCTCCCCTTTGCGAAGACTATCTCTTGCAAGCACTCATGGACGCATTGCGATATTTGAATTATTTAATTGCAGTGAAATGCAAGCATAAAGGCATACAGAAATGTCTTTGCGCGGGCCCATGCGGCGGTCGCACCTGAGGCAAGTGAGCGCGGCGAGTTTGGAGAGCAGCTCCACCCACTCACTGGAGGCTTCGAACCGTGACCACGACCACGATCAAGCCACAGAAGATCGGAATGTCAGGTTGCCCTCAACAAGCTGGACACGACACCAATGTGCGCTTTGGGTGCACGATGAGACGTTCTCACGTGAAGAGATTTTGTTGAATCCGTCGGCTTTCGGCGAAACTGAAGTGCAAGTTGGGGATGTTGTCGAGATCCTGCCCATGCGGGGGTCTGGCGATGCTGGTTATTCTACCCTAAAACCCGAGGCAGCTTCGAAAGCTGGTCGCGAGAGTCATGCCGAACTCAACTCGGCGTCTCAAGCGGATAACACCTCGAAATTCAAGACTCCACTGCAGAGCCGTTGTCTATTCGTGGTGAAGGCCTTGCCACCAGAAACCAAGGCTCGGAATCCTCAGTTAGAGATTTCAGTAACAAACAACATTGCCAACATCTTTGGTTTCAAGAATAGAACGCAAGTTCTATTATCCATTGTGGATCGAGACCAATGTGCGGCATCTCACGTCGACATCGCCTTTCGCGATCAATACATGGTCCGATCGGACATGTGGAGACTAGTCATGTCAGAGTTATCAGATAAAATCATATACAAAGGACAAAAGATCATGTTTATGGGGACTATCAAAGCCACTGTCAAAAACATCTTTATCCGAGAGAAGAAATGTCTCTCCGGATATTTCTCGCCCAAGACGATCCCTATCTTCCGAAGCGAGTCCGCCAAATATGTCCTATTCATCCAAATGTCGAAAGAAATGTGGAACTTTGACTCGGAGGGGACTGGAGACATCCTCTTCAGTCGGGTTATCAATGGTTTCCTACCGGAGCTCTTCAAGAGATGGGCTAATTCGGACGCAAAACATTTGGTGACCATTGTGCTGTTCACTCGAGTCGAATATGACAGGCCGAGCAATTTAAGCCAGCCTAAACTCGGTGCTGGGAACTTGAACAGCAAATCCGGACCAAACAAAGTTCCAACTCGAGATTTCTACCGTGTGGTAGTAAATGATATGGCAAGCGGCCATTGGACAACCATTCTGGACGAGCTGAAAAGGGAATTCAGGACCTTTTTGCGAGATGTGTCAATCCTGAAACCGGACGACATTGATGCTGCGTCTGGCAGTGGTATCAAGGGTCCTTCCAAGCCAAACCTGGCGACCATTGCCGGGCACCCAAGCTCAGCTCTACGAGGAAACATCCTAGAGGCAATTCATCTCGCCTCCGCTCACCTGGCTTTCGATCATATCGATCGAGACATGGTCCACACTGGCACCTCAATCATTGTTATCACCCCCGGTAGCGGCGTTTTCGAGGTCTCTTATGAGTCCTTGGCTTCTACAACAGAAGCCCTTGCGAACCGAGGCATAGCAATTGACTTGGTCTGTTTGAGTCCGATGCCTCTGCATTCTGTTCCACTTTTCAAATACCGGGAGCCAGTGGAGCGACATTCTGGGGATTTGGAGGGGGCTAGATTCAGTGAAGTTAACAGGGATAGGATGTCTCCTGAGATACATCATTCCCTTTCAAGCGCTGTTAGCAGATCATCGTATCTGTCCCCAAGCTCATACCTGTCTGCAACTAGAATGAGGGAACGCGCAACACCACAAGCCAAAGACTGGAGCTTTGGTATTCCTCATTGGCTTGACATCTCCTATTGGAACCCTGAAACATACCGAGAGGCCCGGCGAATCTTGAAAAAAGACCCGAATGCGCCTATCTCTCTTACCGTCACTCGGCCATCAAAGGCGTTCACGCCACGAGTGCGTATGTATGAGATCCAAATGATGGGAGTCATGGAGAGTGAACAAGCAAACATCACAATCCCCTACCTTACCGAAGGGCGCGGCGGAACAAGAATTCGTGGGTCTTGGCCCGGTTATAACCCGGGTAGTCGTGCTCCCCCTAAGACCCGTTCCACGAATCCCTCATCTCTCAAGGCACAGCTTAGTGATAGTCTTCGCCCGGGGTCCTTTGTTCAAAACGCGGCAGACCAAGATGAATCGCAAACTCGAGATACGCAGAGTTCACGCAAGGAAGTGATGTCTTGGATGGACCAATATGATGAAAATATTTTCGCTGTCTCTCCGAAACGGCAGCAAGCTACCAAAGCGCCCAAGGCAAAGCGACCCAGTGAATCAGAAGTCCAGGCTGCTGGGGGCGGCTTGCATGAACGGCTATCTGCCCGTTCCATCACGCGCCTTCGTCATCATGAAACGAATCCAGCGGACGAGAATGAATCTTTGCACTCTGGACCTCGAAGAATTGACTCGAATATGACTACACCAAAAAGCCCAAGCTCGGCCAAGAGCATGTCTCCCATAAAACCAGCGTTGAAAAAGACGCCGGCGCCAATGAGCTCACGAATTTCTCGGACGATTAGCTTTGCGCTTCGAGGCTTGAGCGCTACTCCCCCGAGAGCCTTGGCGAGCACGGTGGTCAATGTAGAACATGCCAGTGCTATGCCCATGACAAACCAAAGAACTCCTGCCGGGTCAGTTTCCGATGCCAGGAGCATCACTTCTTTGAGTCCGTCAGAAACAGCATCCACTACATCAGTCTTCGATGTACTTTCGACATCTTCAACACCAGCCAAATCCTCCCAGACTCCTGCTAGGCCGATTTCAATCAAAATACCTCCCAAAAACCCACCAAAGGAAACCGAACATCCAGAGGAGGCAGGCCCCCATGGATCACTGCCGGTGGAAACGCCAGCGAATGAAGTCGGTCGGAGCCATGGTGAAGATCATCTGAACGACCACAAGATCGAGATCACTCTCAGCCATAGTCCACACGAGCCACACTCGCGACCCTCCCCGAGCAAAGCTTTATCTCCGTGGGTCCGATCAGTAAACCCATGCAATACCCCTAAAGACGTGCTGCGGGATACCAGTTGGTTTGGCCGTTGGCAACATGCGTATCCTCGCCCTCCACATGTGGCCGTGGTAAAGTGGAAGAGCTTGAAGTCTCCCGCGGTGCTTCCATTGACGACGGAAGAATTTCCGACAGCTAGTGTGCTTGCTTCAGACTATCTACAGACACCGTATCGTGTCTTCCCAAATGAAGATTCCGAAGGCATTGAAGCACCAAAGACACGCGGAGTCCTTTTACGAGAAATGATCTCGCTGCGGCTTTCTCATGGCTTCCAAATCGTTGTTGGAAAGCATGTGGCCGAAGTGTCCTCACAGCCCGCCCTTGGATCATTGAACGTCTTCGATCTCCGAGGTCTAGAACGCGATGGGCTTACAATGTTTCTCTCCAAGGGCAACACGATTCATCGGCTTGTCTGCATCCAGGGGGGAGAAGTTGAAGTGACCCGCTTTACGCATCAAAACTCCGCGGTGATCACATCTCCCAGGAGGCCTACCTTTACTCTCTATCAACCGGCGATGAAAACAATATTGAGCGCGGAATATGAAGTGAAGAATATCAAGCTGGATCCAACATCCGAAGAGTACAACTGGAACTATGCCGATAATTATGTGGCTGGTCATCGAGATTATCTCCAAAATCCGGCACAGCAGCTGCACTTCTGGCGAGTCCGTTACGTCTTGATTCCGCTTCAACTTCATGGCACTTCTCGGCGAAATTTGCAGACTTCTCATGAGGATAACGAGGAAGAAATTCATTTGCTGGGGATCAGCCAACTGACCCATATCTGGCAACGATACAAATACGTGTCACCGGAGGAAAAGCTTTTCGAGACGTCAAACCCCAAGCGAGACCAGAATCCTTTGAACATCATGTACCAGACACGCAATCCATCAGAAGTCGTTACGGCAGAGCTGGACCGCTTACTACTCACTGATCCAGGACTCGACAATGCCCCTGCTCAGCTCTTACCCGAGTCCGAACTGTTGGATAGATCCAGCATCAGTCTTATGTCATTGGCGCAAATTATCCAAGGCGAGAAGGGCGTCCGGATGATGGACCGGAGGTGGCATTGGAGGTTACACTACAACTGCTTCATCGGGTTTGAATTCACAACCTGGCTATTGCAAAACATACGTGATATCGATACCCGTGAACAAGCAGTCAAATTTGGCAACGAGTTGATCGAGCATGGCTTGTTCCAACACGTGGAGAAGAGACACAATTTCCGAGATGGCAACTATTTCTATCAAGTTTGTCCCGAGTATCGTGTCACTCGTCCAGAGTCGCGAGGAAGCTGGTTCCCTCAGCTTAGGCCAGACAAATCCATGCCGTCGACCCCCGCTGTCGGGACTGCCAAGGACTCTCCTGCCAGCCTCAAAGCTCGGTCAGACAGCATCGACGAGCGCATACCACAGACTCCCAACACTCCCTCCAAGGCGAAGAACAAGGTCGCCATCATGCTATCCAAGTCGATGAAATTCGATGTTGATCCCCGCAAGCGGTCAAACCGGCCGGAAGTGGTTGACCTTCACTGGGACCGACTGCATAACCCCGAGAATTGCTTCCATATCGAACTCAGTTGGATGAGCACGACCCCGAAGTTGATCGAAGATACCGTGCTTTCGTGGGCCTCGACCGCCGACAAATTCGGGCTGAAATTGGTACAGGTGCCGATCGCCGAAGCCTGTGCTATCGACAGGACACAGCCATTCCGGAAACCCTACAGGATCAAGCTCAAGTTCCCGCCACCCAAAGGACCACTGCACACAGTGTTCAACAATGCGTCGTTTGCGCAACCGGGTCCACCAGATCGCCTCTACTACCAAAAAGCCATATTGCGGAAGTTTGATTTCGTACTGGACTTCGAAGCCTCCTCGGCATTCCCAGCAGACGTTGAAGTATCCTACTCCTGGGGAAAGCCCGATTACACTTACCCGCAATACATCCACCGAACCGGAAGCATCCTGGCGCAGATAACCGACGAAGGCGATTTCCTCCTCCTCGCGAATCGGCTGGTGAGTACCCGCAACACCGCGAGTCGAGACGCAGGCCGTTTCGATAGCCACAATCGGTCCGACTTCCGAGGCCGTGCAACGAATCACGATGGACTGGACCGTGTCTCTCCCCGCCTTTCTCCAATTACCCGGCCTGTTCATGACATCGGCAACATCGGCAGCCCACTTACCCCTGGATCAGCAAGCACCGACTTGGGAAACCTGTACCGTGCTCCGGAATACATTCTTAACGGCCTGGCTGAGTTCTGCAGCGATACAGCCCAACTAGAAAAGTTCTACTCGGAGTCTCATGCTCGTCCAGTATCCACGAAGGTGGAATCGACTACCACAAACCTGATGGATGCATCGATCCCGTCGCTCGAGCTTCCTGCCAGCGTAGTCAGTCATCCTGTCTCACCGCACCAAGGGTTGCCATCCCGGATCACCCGCGAGTCGCGCGAGGGACTTATGTCACCGGAAGTTTCGCGTGCTCGGGCTCGAGGAGAAAGTCTCAGCTACAATGCAAGCCCTAGGAGTGGCAGCTTACGACCGTTGATCTAACCATTTGAAGATACCCATTTGACGCTCTGATGATTTTGTACCCAAATGAGATGCGATGTTAGCTATGTTCCTGTTTTCTGTGAATGAAAAGTGGCCGTGAGCCGGATTTGATTATAACCAATTCCCGACGTATCTGATTTCCTTCTGCCTGTCCATCTAGATCTCAGATACAGGTCTCATTCTGAAGCCGAGTGTTTTTGGAAATTCGGTAAAATTCCTCGATCCGTGTTCACGTAGGGGATCACGAAAGCTTTCATCGAAATTGGTCTCTTCAAGTGCATCCACGACGAGACCTGCCTGGAAGAACGGTGCAAAGAGCTGGTTCAAAGGCCGATGGAACATGTACTACCGCGTTATTTAGTCTTGTTATTCCCTAAGACAGGGAAGGTTTCTACATGTAGTCACATACCGGCGACTCGGTTTCCCCTTCAAAAACCAATTGTCTGGCCGGAGGGACGTTCAAATATTTCCTTAGGACAATGGACCGGTCGACAATCCGCTGGCCAGTCTCTGGATCCTCGTGGACTACTATCTGCCGAGCTGCACCAGATGTGAAAAATAGCGGATGAAGCAGAGTAGCAACGAAGCTGGTAGATAGCTATTAGTTTGCACAAGCATTCAGGATCCTGTTTGAAGGCAAAAAAAAAAGAAGCTCAACACTCACCAACCGTTCGGTTTGAGCAGTTGTTTCAGAGATCTTGCCAATGGCCCCAGATCCTGAATGTCCATGAGAGCCATATTCATGGTGATAACATCGAACCGTTCCCCCTACGCAAGTGCGTTAAAATGTGGGCAAGACTCCATACAAGTCTTATGAACTGACCATGACACGAGTATCAACCATGAAAGTATCCCAAGAGGACTGCTTCGTGACGTCGAGGCAGTGGAAGGAAATCCTATTTCCATATTGGGAAGTGTCCGTTCGTGCCTTTGCACGATCGATCATCGACACTGCGCCGTCGGTCGCGATGACCGAGGCAGCTTTCTGAGCTAACCAGCGAGCTACAAGACCATTTCCCGTTGCAAGGTCTATAGCATGACACCCTTCTACTCTACCAACCAGCTTCTCCAAAATGGGGAGTTCTAGGAAGCGGAAATAGTCATTTCCTTCGTCGCCCATTGCTTTGTCCCAAGAATGGGCGAAAGACTCCCAGGATGTCAGAGGATCAGTTGAAGCCATGTCTAACAAGATATTCGAGGAAAAGAGTGTCATTTGTGCGATGCCGATGGTTTTACGAGAAACATCTTGGCAACGATGACTCATTTAATAACCTCCACTACTCTTAGTGAACTGCTAAGCAAGGGAATTCTAGGAGAAATCAAGTCGTATAGCTACCTAGCTATCTACAACAGACGTGTTCGTACAGTTCAAATTCCATCTCGATTTGAGAGAATCCAAAACACATGTCTTTTTCTCAACTCCAAGACATCTCACATTTTAGCCTGTTAGCACCCACGTAACTGACAATTTAGCCTGATATCCTCCATGCAGACATTTTAACCGCTCGCTCTGGTTGGTGAGACATTCCGATCCAATGGCATCGTCAAACCCTTGAGGATTTCCCCCGCCTGATGTGCTACCCCGAGCTCCAGAAATAGCGCAGATCTCTGGCGAACGCGCTATTCAGAATCAGGTCATGGCGGACGATACACCGTGTCAAATGAAGCAGGTTAGCCTGCCCCCAAGGTTGTGTCGGCGTAAAACAAATAGAGCTTGACTGTCCTCTTGTCATTCACTTTCTACTTTATCCTACTTTTACAATTCTATACAAAGCTGAAAGATAGTATCTCTGGGGTAGCTTGTGTAGATCAGCTTTCAAGAATAAGGATCTCAACTGAGATTCCCTACATTTTCTCCCAAGATGAAGTTCACTGCGGGGATGTGGTGTCTGCAGGTAATTCCAACCGCTTCTGGCTAATTAACTCGGCATAGAACAAAAGAATTAAAGCTGACGTGCAATCGGATCATATAGGATGGCGTCAGCATCGAGTGGATGAGCAACGTAGAGCGATTCTCCGTTGAAGACGACTCGGTCAATCTGCTGTTGAACAAGTTCCAGGCACACCGAGGACATACCCTCAATTCGCGTGGGTTTTCAATCCTCCCTTAGTATAGAAATCCAAAAGCTAACAAAAGGATACAGCAACTGTCTCCGCGCGGGTCACCTCGCCAGTAGAGGGAGTCATCGGCGTGAAGCTTGTGCACTGGTAAGTACATCAAGGGCTCAAACAAGGCTCTCAACCTTGGTGTTAGCAACTACTAACAGCACACAGGGCGGGCCAAAACGATAACGGTCCTCACTACCACCTGAACAAGACCACCGGACACACCAAGATCCAGCACGACAAGGCCGAAAAGAAACTCAACTACACAAGCGGGCCCGTCAATCTGGCTGTGAACACCTCCGCCAATGAACTAGGTCTCGAATTCCAGTCTCCAGCCGGTAAGAAACTAACCGGTCAATCGTTCCGCTCTATCGGATACGTACGCGACCAGCGCACCGAGAAACATCGCTACGAGGACGGCATGTACGCCGAGCGTCAGGGATATATGCTCGCAGGGCTTGATCTCGGCGTTGGCGAGAAGGTCTACGGTCTTGGAGAGCGGTTCGGGCCTCTAGTCAAGAACGGACAGACGGTTGATATCTGGAACGAGGATGGCGGTACCTCGTCCGAGCTGGCGTACAAGAATATCCCGTTCTATATCAGTTCGAAGGGATATGGTGTTTTCGTCAATCATCCTGGCAAGGTTAGTCTGGAGGTGCAGTCTGAGCGCACGACTCGCGTCAATATCTCCGTTCCTGGCGAGGAGGTCGAGTACTTCGTTGTGTATGGAGCTACGCCAAAGGATATCCTGAATCGGTATACGACTTTGACTGGCAGGCCGGCCTTGGTTCCGTCATGGAGTTATAACCTCTGGCTTACTACGAGTGAGTTTGGGATATGATTTGCTCTGGGAAGCTGGATGAAAGAGGTTGACATCTATAAAGGCTTTACGACAAACTATGACGAAGAGACTGTCACTGGGTTCCTTGATGGATTCCGTGACCGTGACATCCCACTGGGCGTCTTCCATTTCGATTGCTTCTGGATGAAGTCGTATCAGTGGTGCGACTTCGACTTCGACGCGGAGATGTTCCCAGACGCATTGGGATATCTCAAGCGTCTCAAGGAGCGCGGTCTCCGCATCAGTGTCTGGATCAACCCGTACATCGCGCAGGCATCGCCACTGTTTGAAGAGGGTAAGAAGAACGGATATTTCATCAAGGTATGTTCCGAGAGGGTGGCACAAGAGAACGACATATGAAGAAAACAACCCCTAACAATCCACAGCGCACCGATGGCTCAGTATGGCAATGGGACATGTGGCAAGCCGGCATGGCAATCGTGGACTTCACGAATCCCGCCGCCAGCAAGTGGTACAACACGCACCTGGAGCGACTAATGGAGATGGGCGTCGACAGTTTCAAGACCGACTTCGCCGAGCGCATCCCAGTCAAGGGCGTCCAATATCACAACGGCGCCGACCCCGAGCGCATGCACAACTACTACGCTCTACTGTACAACAAGATCGTGTACGAGACGCTCAGCAAGGGCGTCGGACGAAACCAGGGTCTCCTCTTCGCGCGCAGTACCGCACCAGGCGGACAGGCGTACCCCGTGCACTGGGGCGGCGACTGCGAGAGCACGTTCGAGGCTATGGCCGAGTCCCTGCGCGGCGGACTGAGTCTAATGCTGTCCGGATATATCTTCTGGGCGTCTGATATCGGTGGGTTTGAGGGTACGCCGCCGCCGGCGCTGTACAAGCGGTGGGTTCAGTTTGGATTGCTGTCGACGCACTCGCGTCTGCATGGATCGTCTTCGTTCCGGGTGCCGTGGATTTATGGGGAGGATTGCTCGGATGTGCTGCGGGACTGCGTTAAGCGCAAGATCTTGCTTACGCCGTATATTCTGCAGGAGGCGCTGAAGGGCCATGGAACCGGCACGCCGCTTATGAGGCCGCTGTTCTTGGAGTTCCCTGAGGATCTTAATACGTATGCGATTGATACGCAGTATATGTTTGGGCCGAATTTGCTGGTTGCGCCGGTGTTTACCGAGGAGGGTGAGGTTACTTTCTATGTGCCTCAGTCTTCTTCTGATGAGGCTGGGAAATGGATCTCGTGGTTTGATCATTCCAAGTCTTATGAGTCCGGTCGTTGGTACACGGAGACTCATGGCTTTGATACCATGCCCATCTTGATCCGTCCCGGCTCTGTTACTGTCACCAATCCCACGATCAAGGCCCCTGAGGATGATGCCTTGTCGGGAATTGAGTTGCTGGTCAATGGGCGCCTGCGGGCGGAGACTACAGTCGAAATTGTCAACTCGGCCCAGTCAGACGAGATCTTGAAGACTGTTCGAGTTGCTCCTACTGAGGATGGAAAGGTTGAAGCAAGTGGCCACAGTGTGAAATTGGTCCATGTCGCCTAGATCCGTATCAAATAGAGAATGGAATTCATGGAACTTATGTCATTTGCATCAAATTGGTCAAGAGTCATATTAAAAACGTAGGGGAAGAGCCCCCACAAGCAGAACTAAACTTCAGTATGAAGTAAGTGGGTATCATATTCAAAACAGGTCGCAATGCAAGAGGCAGAGCCGAAAAAAGCAAGCAAAAGCAAGAAACGCAAGAGAAAGCAAAGAACAGAAAGAGAACCAAAAACCCGAAGCCCAGGTCTGGTACCATATCAGGCAAGACCAAATCAGAAACTATTGGGCAGGGAAAAGAAAAAAAAGCAATGCATGAATGTAATAGGCATGAATATGCAATCAGCAAGCGTAAAGAAATCAAAGCCTGGTAAAGCATTAAAGCGGAATCACCAAACTTCTTCGACGTCAAGGAGCCACTTTCGGATTCCTTCACGCAACGTATTATCAACACCTGATTGTGCTCTTCTCCGCTCGCGGTCGGCAAGCCCGAGTGTGCTGTCCACATCTTCACGGCAGTGTTCGGCGGTGACAAGGCGGACGACTTCTTCGAGGGCCCCAAGCACCATCTTGCGGCATTCACCACGAGGCACTTCAAGGGGAGGGGCTTCGTCGCCTCTAGGGGAGGGGCCTTTGTCTTCAGCTCTACGAGCACGGTTAGGCGAAGGGGCCCGTGACTGTGCCATTGAAGAGTAACCGCTCTGTCCCAAGACACGCTCAACAGCGTCAACTAGAACTCCGTCGAGGTCCATCACAGGCTCCTCGACGAACCGCTCTTCCACAAAGCTCTGATCCCGTTCATCGGTGCCAAGGCCGTGAGTCGGCTTATCATGCCCAGAAAAGAAGCTGGTGAATTGCGAGGCCGAGGCAGCTCCAGTAGATCCACGAGGGTTAGTGTTGGCAGTCGGAGAAGGCGTATGAAGAGTCCCAGAGTTGTGACCCACTATGATCTTGCGTCGCAAACGAAGTCGTTTCACCGTAGAAGCCTTGGTGTCTGCAATCAAAGTTGTCGCAACATCTACCCATTTCTCTGATCCGTCCACATCGGATGTGGAGGGGATGTATGGGGATGGTTCAGCCCGCATTGCTTGTTTGATTTCCGCTTCAAGAGAAGCATAAGGCCGGACCGCTTGGAGCGAGAAATCCTCATGGAAAAATTTCAACCAACCAGCCACATGGGCAGTCGGTCCATCGCTATCCTTCATGGTACCGGGAAATCCGGAGCCACTGCTGTGCGTAGAGGCAACTGCATCCATACTGGTAACGGAGGTTCGAGTCTTCTTTGGCGACGCAATAGTCGAATCACCGGACGAAGAAAGTGACATGAAACCAGGAAGTGGAAGGTCAACATCCACCACGCCTTCCTCTGCTCGGACTGACAACTTCAAAGGCGACTCCCGAACTTGGCTGGTGAGCGATGATGGCTCTGGCGAGGCGGGCTCGGTATTGTGAGGAGCGGCAGCAGAAGCAGTTGGAATTGAAATGTTTCCACTGGGGGCTGTTTCAGGCCGGTGCTCATCCTCATGTTCTGTGACTTCCTTCACCATTTGAGTCAAAGTGGTTGACCCGCGTCTAGCAGGACCAGCTATTGTAGAGACAGACCTTTTGCGAGCTTCAGATGGGGAATATGGCTCGGTACTGTCGGTAGATGAACCTTGGCGGGAGCTCCAAAGTCCGGAGAAAATACCGCCCCAGCGGCCTCCAGCTGAGGAAAAGCTGCCGTTTGTGCTCACTGCAGAGCTGTCGCTTCGCTGAAGGCTCTTCAGTAGAGTCTCCGATGCTAGGCTATCACTGCCTTCAGCTGCGCTGCGCTCTGTTCTAGCCTGGGTAGAATGGTTTGGCTGAGAAGTAAAATGGGGAACAGGAACAGTGCTGCTCTGGGTGATCATAGAAGTAGTTGCCCCGCTCGTATTCATGGCCCGAGCATCCTTCGGATGGATGTTTGCTACGGGGGGTTTGATGGAGCGAGCATCAGATCCTCTGCGGGCCGAGGCCGAGTGTTCCGCTGGTGGGGTTATTTCACCTCCATCTATTGACCGCTGGGCTGTCTCCTGAGACGAAACGCTCACTGATCGCTGGTGATGATCATTATCGCCCATGATCATTCGTTGAGCACGAGCTCGTCGTTCGATCGCTCTCCGAAGAGACTCCTGTCGGAGGACAGGCACAGTCGGTGGGCTTTGAGAGATAGCACGCATTGAGGCCGATGTGCCGGGTCGCAGAGGGGAAGGTAACGGCTCCAGTCGTTGCTTCGAGGGCAAGAAAGCTGCTAGTAAGAACACGAGGCGACGAGCAGTCATCTTATCTGGGCATACAATGACTGTTCTGTTTGCAAGAATGAGTTCGCCATCCTGCTGAGCTTTGTGCTGCTGGATATGGCGGCGACGATACCACTCGGGTCCAAGGCTGTTGAGCCACTCGGTATGGTTCCCCAAAAATGCTGTCAAGACGACCAAGAAGAAGAAGTTCTGCTCTTTGTCGCCAAGACCACGGGCAATTGAGCGGCCTTCCTCCCGCCAGACGCCCCAACGACTTTGTCCAGTGACCACATATGGGGTTTGAAGAGCAAGGCTGATCCGGCGAGAGCTGCGAATGGCTTCTTCTTTGAGCTTCGAATTGACCGATAGAATGTTGGCAGGTAAATGCACAATGGTCTGGTTAGTCCGCTGCATATTGGGAGGCTTTGCAGGCTTCGGGTGTGGCCCGGATAAAGAGTCCACCTTCTTCAAAAGAAAGAGAATTTCGTTGCGAACAAGTCTTTCGAGGTGGGAGAGTGTACGAGTGATGACGTCCCAATGATCAACTAACAAGTCCAGGCGCTCATCCAGGCTAGCCGGCGGCGAGGCAGAGGATAGACTATCATCAAAAAACCCACCCGGCCAGCGGTGATCAGAATCCAGCGAGCTTGAAAACCCTGGCCGAGGAGAGTCTGGGCCTGGAGTACTAAACCTTGATACAGGACGTCCGGTATTGCGTGGCAGCAACGGGATCTGAATTGTAATTGCAACCGCGTACATCGGTGTTTTCTTCTCCTTGATTTTCTTGCGCTTAGAAACATCCGGGAATGGGAACTCCATCTCGGGCAATGACTCTTGGTAAAGAGCACTGGCATAGTCATGTCGCTCAGCCGATGCTTCCGCTCCTTCCGGGAGATTCACACTAAACATGCGAGTCAAGAGAACTGTGACTTTGGAAGGTGGCTTGTCGTCCACTCCTCGGGCTCCTCCTATAGGAGCCGAGGGACTCCCTGTGGTATAGGCCCGGGAAAGTGGACTGCGGGCAGCAGGTGATGCACTCACCCCAGTCGCCGGGCTTTCATCAGCGGAAATTATGTGCATTTTTGTAGATGACCCCCGGTAGCTGAAGGCGCTGCTGCCGAAAATGCAGTTCAGAAGGCCAGTATCATTGGAATCGGAGGAGTGTCGCGATGGGCCTGGGTCATGCCATGTTCCCGGTGGTGCCAGTGTAGAGCTACGGCCTCGAGCCCGGGAAAAAGCACCCGGGCCGGCTGGTGACGACCTGCGTGCATCTGCAGCTGCGGAGAGTGGACTCGATTCGATGAGGGAGGATTGAGTGAGAAGGTTGCGACGTGTTCCACGAGAAAGACTTGAGACAGCTCGAGTATGTCTAAGACCGGACTGATCGTTGCCTTGTGGGTCGATTCCAAGACCGGCGGGGGGTGAATCAGACGCACGAGTGTCAAGCAAGACACATGCATCTCGGTCACCCAATGCATTTTGTGCAACAATCACACGAAAATCTTTAATTGGATCCAGTTCCATTCCCCCACGATCATCATATGCACCAGCGGTCGAGGCATTGGGGGAATTGAAGGTCGTCTGCAGCGGAAAGGCATGGGTATTGGAACGTCGAAGGAGGCTGGCGTCGGGGAAAAGAAGACCGGAGGTATGTTCCTCTTCAGTCACAGACTCGAGAGGCGTTCCATTGTTTCGTCCAGAGTATGCCGCCGGATTCAGAGTCGACGCGGCGGTACTCAAGAGTCGGCCAAGCATGGTGAATGAGAACGGGGAACCCGCAGAGAACAGGTACTTGGGGATACAGGGAAAAGAAAACAGGCCGGTCGAAGTCACGCGGTGTAACGATGGGTATCAGGCAGCTAGGAATATCTAGGCTGCATCCACCCATAGCTTAATTCAACGAAGCAAGAATCATCATCAAACGATGAAGGGAATTGAGAATATCCAGAGTTATGAGGGGAGTGGAAGGTGGGATGAGGTGCAGCAGTGGGGCTGGGATCAGCAATTAGGGGGTTAGGAATTGGCTTTGCACCCACGAGGACTCCACAGTCTGATCAGGGTTGTGTAGAAAACCAGGAAGTCAAATGAAATGATCCCAGAGCTTCTTAAGGGACCCAGTTCCTTGAACAGAGAAACCACCCGGGGAGACAGTGGAGAGGGAATGCGAAAGGGCGGTGAAGAAAGTCACATGATCTCAGCCTCATTCTCTACGGTGAGCGATAATGACCTTTTCAGTCTGTTTTTATAGACCTGATTCTCTGACTCTGGATGCACCCCTTGGAAACATAACGAGGTACACGGTTTATAGCATAGGAATAGCCTATCTTGATCAACTATTTCCGACTATCGGACCTACATCCAATGATACCTATACCAATCACTAATATTGGCCACCATGTCGCTATTCCCTACCGTCCTCGTGTCACCGTATAGTCGGGTTTGCAAGGAATCGTGTTACTCGGGGGCGCTAATTTGTGTGATTTGAGGCGGATCTGAATTTGGGATTGGAGGGAAATGATATATCTCCCAAATATTACTCATTATGGGCACATGCCATCTCTCACCGTCACTCATACCTCGTGTGATACAAGCATCATGCTTGCAACCCCAGATACCACACCTCTCGACACGCCCCTATAATCATGTTTGTAAATACCCCGACCCTAGGGGAAAAGGAACCCTCTCCATGTTGACTACTAAGCTATTCTACCCACGTGGTTGTACCCTTGGGCCGGTCCTTTTTTCGTGTTTCCGTTCCCGTTTTCCATCGTACAAAGTTGACAAGCCGTCACATTGACTTTCAGCTACATATTCTAGACCGCAGGTTACTGCTATGCATCTGGTCTCATATTGCCAATGTACATATGTAAAAGATATCATATTTCACAATTCAACTCCTTTCATTGAACTCCAGTGTATATTAACTTCCAAATCAGTTCAGTTCGACTATACTTTCAGTGAGAACGCTTGACCTTTGCCACCAGTCGCTTCAACTCCTCAGAACTAGACTCCTTGGGGGACTTCTTCTGCTTCTTCTTGGTATCCCGGCTTTCTGTTGGAGCCTCAGCCTCCGTGTCATCGCCGGCACGCCGGCGCTTACGGCCCTCGTCCAACAGGGCCTTCATGCCGGAAGTCGACTTGAATCGCGGGTTGGTAGGATCGATGGCGAAATCATGAGTGTCGTACAGACGTGCGAAACGGGGGTCGCTGACGTTGACTTTGAAGTCATCTGTCTGGGCAGGTTCCACCTTCTTGCCCTTCTTGCCCTTGCCCTTCTTCCGGGCCTGCTTCTCAGCCTTTTCAATCTCGTTCATGTCGAAGTGTTTGATGTTGACCTTTTCGTCATCTACCATCAGTAGCTCCAACTCAGCCCGTTGGGCAGCTGAGGCGGCTTCCTCGGCAGCACGTTCCTCACGCTTCTTGCGTCTCTCCTCCTTGCGTCGAGCACCTGCTGTAGCCTTTCCATCAGGGTCGTCAAAGAAGGGATCATTGAATCCCATTTCTTCTTCCTCTTGCTGTGGCACCTCGGCTGGAACAGCTTCGTTGTCTTCACCGTCCGCTGCGGCACCCTCCTCTGCAGATGCCTTCTCCTTGAGTTTCTCCTTTCGGCGCTTTTTGCGCTCACGCTCCTTCCGCACATATTTTTCAATTGTGGTTTCTTCAATCTCCGGTTCATTTTCGAAGATGGTGTCCTTGCTATGGCCGCCAGCCAAGCCCGATGTGAAAGTAACCTCCATCTCGCCGACGGGACGTTCCGCTTTGGTGCGGGTAGGCTCGGCGCTCAGACCCAGCAACGCACGCATGCGCTGTCTCTCGGCCTCTTTCTTAGATAGCTTTGTAGTCGTAGCTTCTCCTGCAGTATTATCCACAACTTCGACGCCTCCATCCTCGTCGTCTGAATCTTCGCTCTCGGAACTGTCGCTACCGAGGTAGGCTTTCAGGTCGTTCTCGTCAATGTCCTGGCGTGAGCCTCGGAAGGCACGTGCCTGGGCTTCTTTTCTTGATTTGTCGTCCGCGTCCCATGTCAATTTGACCTTGCTGTGCTGCAAAGCATCCGTTACAAATTCAGTAGGCTTGTAACCGTCAGGAATCCGAGAACACTCATCCCGAGCCTTGTCATCGGAGAAGTCAGTGTCATCGGGCACGAAACGAAGATCGAAGAAGTTGGCACTAGAGAGGTATTCGGCACCATCCACCAGATCGTAGACGTGCTTTGCGACTTCCTTTGATGAAAATTTGATAATGGCGTAGTAATACCGCAGTCGGTCGAGCTGGTACCGGCGTAGCTGTGTAGAGTTGAATTCTTCACCGTCGTCGGCCTTCAGCATAGACTTCTTAATTTCCTCCTCCTCCTCATCGGAGTCAAGTTCCTCCTCTTCGGAGTCGTCGTCGTTGTTCTTTTTCTTCCCGGAGGCAAAGATTTCTTTCGGCGGACCTTCAATCTCCTCCCTCTCCATCCGCTCCTTTCCAAATTCACTGGGGTAGACTGTGGCGTTCAACACCCGCCCCCCAGATGGAAGGAAACTGGAGAACACTGCCATCAAGTCCTCGGCACGAATGTTTTCCCAGTCAAGGTTGACGACAGCTATCCGATTCGTCACTTCGCCGAGCGGCACATCAGACCGCTGCTCGTCCGGGAACTCGATCACATCCTCTTCCGCCTCGTCTTCCTCTTCGCTGGAGGTTTCGTCTTCAGATGACGAGGACTCAAAGCCACCATCACGGGAAGGATCATATGAGGCAGCATTGACCCGTTTCAATTCTTTCTGGACTTCTTCGTCATCGTCGGCACTGTCCTCGTCCTCCTCTTCATCCTCATCCTCATCCACCTGGTAAAACTGCTTCAATTTTTCCTTGGTATCGTCTTTTCTGAGCTTTCGTCCATAGCGGTCAACAGGAGCGTTGCTGGAGAAATCCTTATCGTTTAGCACATGCGCAAAGCGCTTATCGAGTTTGACATGGGTCTGGCGTTTGCTAGGAAGACGGTAGCGAGGGTCGGTCTGGATGTTCGCAAATCGAGGATCCGCTATAGCAACACAAATAGTCAGTAAGCATGGTCATGGGGCTCCCTGAAAACAAGTCTTAAGTTTTGACTGTACGTACTGATCGCTGGACCAGCTTCGCCTTTGGGCTTGCCAGCCTTGGACTTTTTCTTGTCTGAGCCTGCCATTATGAGCGCTGAAAATATCACTTCACACTACAAGCATGCAAGAAATTTTTTTTTCAATGCCTGAATATCAATAGAGGTCGTCGGATTCAGCAAGTGAAAATAATCGAGACCGATAAATTATTTTTCTGCCCGCCGAAGTCAGGGCGGTCAGGCACGTGTATTCTCAAAACGGCAAGTCTATTATTTTTCTTTAGTTTTCCTACTGTCAAAGCATTCAGACAAGAGAAATTGTAATGGTATTTGCTTAGATTTGATTGAATATGAAACGTATGTATAAGTATGCTCTTGCTAAGTGTCAATCCCTGTAACCCGATGCTTGGTCTCGGAAATAAGTCATCGTATGCAGATCAACATATATACTTGGGGAGGGGGCAACAATTGAATGAAGATTTCAGCATCCGAAGTATCGCTTTTCTATCCAGCGCGGTTCCCCCTCTTCTTCGATGCGTCCAACAATCACATTGATCCTGGGATAAACAGCAGTAAGCCTCTTGAGGCCCCGTTCTCCTGCTGCGCAAGTTACGAATACGATTCTTTGTTGTTCCACCCCATAATCAATCAAGACACGAACAGCCATAAGTGCAGCACCTCCACTGGACATTTGAGAGTCAATTAGGAGGACAGTTGCATGCTCCTCGATCTGCGACGGGAGTTTCAAGTAATGCAACTCTGGCTCCTCATTGCTCTCGTTCGTTTGGATGAGCACGCGACCAGTAAGACAGTCGGGAATGGATCGCTTAAGCGCGGTCTCCATGCAAGAGCCACCACGTAAGATAGCCACGGCTGATACGGTACCCTTGGGATGTAAACCGAGGTATGTGTTCCCTTGTGGTGTTTCCACATTTGCGGATACATACAATGTCATATCCAAGGCCCTGCGATGGTGACGTTAGTAGAGTAACTAAAGGCGCATTTTGAGATGGAGGTCAATACTTTTCAATCAAGATCGAAACTAGTCGATCAAAGTAGAATATAAAATCCTCTTGCTCAGTTTCTGGGTTCTGCAGAATAGTATTCATGCCAACAAACTGCGGTGTCGAGGGCAAGACATGCACATTTAAAGGCAGCTCTACTTCTGCTGCAACCAAACCTAGTTTGCGAAGCTCTTCGGTGTGATTGTCGGATTTCTCCTGCAGCTTGCGTTGAATATGTTTGACCACCATGTCTACACGAATTAGTGAGTAGCTCTCAAAATTAGCAGCCCAAAGGGATTGCATACCGATAGCGGTCGTGTTCTCAATGCCACGTGGGATGATGATGTCTGAGATTTAACGTTAACCAAAAGTCTTTTAACGCTTTGCACACTCATGTGACTACCAACCTGAGATAGGGCGTTGAGGCTCCACGTATCGAGTGTAAGAAGGCTTCACAAATTCAAACCATTGTTTGATGATTCCTTCAATGTCACGCCCTCGCTCACGGACATCACGCAAGACTATACATTGTCAGTGGAATTAAGGTAGCACGATCGGAACAACCCACTCCTGCGACCTAAGCACACATCCATATCTGCTTCAACGAAGATCTAAGCCATTGAATTAGCACTGATAAGCACAAGGATAGCGAAGAAGCCACAATACCTTCACATCCAACATCTCGACGATTCTAGGATCATGGAGGGCCAAAATACCCTCGAGAATGATCACACGAGGAGAATAGAGAGTGGTCGTATTGGGCTGCCGCTGGTGCTCAGCAAATGAGTAAACTGGGATGTTCGCTCTCTTTCTGTGTGATAACCAGTCAGGTCAAATAGAAGACTAGGACGAACAGTAAATTTACCCTTTCTTCAGATCACGGAGGGTGTCCACCAGAATATCGAAGTCAATCGATTCCGGGCAGTCGAAATCATACTCATTTGCGTGGGCCTTCTGGTGTTGCTCAGCAGTTAAGGTTTTGTAGAATGAGTCCTGTATGGAATATATTAGAACAAGAGGGTCTCAAATTAAGATGCATTGGATTCCACGAGCTGTACCATTACAAGGATCACCACCCACGGCAAGTTCAAAGACTTGACGATCTCCATTGCGACAGAGCTCTTACCAGAGCCAGAGCTGCCAGCAATGCCGATAATGCTCAAGTCCTGCCATGGTGGAGAATAGCGCACTTCGGTGGACAAAGAATATAAAGGTGAAACTGATTCCATGTCTACGTGTGCCGCATACAAGGCTGTACTTTGTAGGTATCTTGACCCTCTCCACCCCTCTGGTTTTTGAATCCGACAAGCCTTGAGAGCTACCCAGGTGGGGACGATAATTACCTAATCTTCTAGTCCCAAAGCGGGTTAGTCGAGGTTTATTTCCTGGAAGGTTCCAAGATAACTGCTCACGTGCTGCTTACTCACATCCTGAGTAATCACTCATTTGGGCTTAGCGTATTACTTTCGCTTAAGCTACTTCTTCCGCCCCGAGCTTTTCATTTCCTTTTCTCTTTCGCATCCAACCCGATCTTATCCCACACAGCGATTTGCCTTTCCCCATGGCCTTCGTCTCTCGGGTTGCCTTTCAGCTTTTCGGATAGCTTCAGATCAGATTCAGGACTGGCTATCTAGCTCATAATGTCTGCTAATCTTGTATGCTTCTCGGCTTGACACCCGTGGTTGCTGGCCTTTTAACACTATGCAGATGTCTCGCACTCCCTCGACTGCGACGCCTACTTGGCATCACTTCGAGCGGAAGCTCGAGGAGGTCAAGCCGTCCAAAACGTGAGTTCTTTCTGTTTCACCCCCACCTGCCCACCACCGTGACATGATGTTCTTGAACTTAAGTTGGGAATCTCTCTGAAAACATGTGAGGAGCAACAAATTGACTTATCCTTCTGATTCACGTCACCACTGCAAAAATTTCACTCATCCGTTGAATCAATGGTTACTGACAATTATAATGCAGTGATATCAACTATTTGGTCATGGATTACCTCATCACCAATGGCTATCCCGCTGCTGCAAAGAAATTTGCAGTAGAGGCCAACATCCAGCTCAGAACGGATCTTGAAGCCATCCAAGAGCGGGTTGAAATTCGCACTGCGATTCACTCTGGTGATATCCAGTCGGCCGTTGAAAAGATCAATGAGCTGAACCCTCAGGTAAGAAATTTTCCCACTAGTCTACTTCACATTCCCTGGCCCCACTTGCTATGATTATACCAAGTTTCATGCACCACTCTTAAACTCCCTTCCGGGACATTTGCAGAAAAACAAACATCTTCAGTCCTCAGTATGAGCAACTGCCAAATATTGAATCTTACCAGCATATCACACATTTCATGTCAAGTGCCATGGCTAACAAGACTTCAATAGATCCTTGACGAAGACCCATCATTGCACTTCTCTCTCCTGCGTCTGCAGCTAGTTGAGTTGATCCGCACCTGCATGGACACTCCCGGTAGCGATATTACTCCTGCCCTGGATTTTGCGACGGCACAACTTGCACCACGCGCTCCTACAAACCCACAGTTCCTGGCGGACCTCGAGCGGACCCTTGCCCTTCTTATTTTCCCCAGTGATAAACTGGACTCCTCGCTTGCGTCGCTCCTAGACCCTGCACTCCGTAAAGAAATCGCAACCCGAGTCAACGAGGCAATTCTGCAGAACCAGGGCGCTCGTAAAGAGGCCCGGCTGCGCAATCTTGTGAAGACCCGGGCATACGCCGAGCAAAAGGCACGGGAGGCTAAAAAAGACATCCCAGATACCCTGGACATTGGCTTGGTCGGCGATTCCCACGACAACAGTAACAGTAATGACCTTGCTACTAACATTCGTGACACTTTGATGTCGAACAACAGCGACGTTGATCCAATGATCTCTTGATACAACTTTTCTTTCAAGCTGGTCTTGTTTGTCAGTCAGGTTTCCCCTATCCTGTCACGACGGAATTTCTTTTTTTTTTCGTCTTTGCTTTTCTAGCGCGGCGTCTTGGATCTACATTTCTAGGTGTTCGGGCGATGGTATCTCGCTAGCTCCAATATGGGGATTACGACCCTTTTGCAATACAAATGACTTTTTCATATGGACTGTGGTCTCGTATATTTCTTCGTCCTCGACATCGTATTTCCGTAGGCGTAATCACTTGATCATATTTGAGAAAAGAAAGGGCAGAATGGATACAAACAATGCATGTGTACACCAACAACCAGAACAGAAAAAGACAGCAGCCTCACCCAATAAGTCCAACCCGCAAATAAAATCAAGTGTGGCTATGAAAACTAATAAAGCAACAACAAAAGCAAGGTCTATGGGCGAGTTTTAAAGCAACTAAAATAGCTCCGGGCTAACTGCCTGCCGAATATCGAAAAACAATATTCATCACAAATGTCTCTAGATCAACGACCAATGACGGAACACGAGTGAAGGCCAAAATTAGCTTCCTTAGAAACTCATGAGATCTGGGGAATGAAAGTATTAGCAAAGCACGAACGTTGATAGAGAAATAATAAGAAAATAAAAGACATACCTCTTCCAAAGAGCGCTCTCTTGCCCCAATCCATGGCCAGCATACACCGCGTGCGGAAGCTGACACTCTCAGCAAAGTAGATACTACGCCAAAGATACATAGCAATGACACCGCCACTAAAGCTCATACCACCAAAGTCAAAGACAGCAGCGTTGCTGATGTACGCCAAGCTTCCGAGGTGCTTGTACTTAAACGCCTTGTAAACAGCCTCGTCGAGGTCACCGTAGTCGATCTCGTTGGCCTTGAGACCTGGAAGCGCGGCGGCAATCTTGGTCAGTTTACGGCCCAGGTACACGCCCTGCTGGTTAGCGCGTTGGGCAGTGGCAGGCAGGGAAGTGAGCTTGGTGTCAATTTGGTGCAGGAGCTCGGACAGCTCGCCGTAGTCGAGAGTGCCGGAGTGGTCAATGTCGTACTGCTCGAAGAGCCGATCTAGGCGACGGAGATGGTTCGAGGCTTGCGGGAAGCGTTTCTTAACCCGAGCGGCAAATTCAGTCCATTCGGAAAAGGTGAGGTGTACTTTCTCGGGATCGCGGCCTTTCTCCCAGGCAACGGTGCGAAGGAACCTGATGATGTTGTCTGCGATATTGTTCTGGACTGTTGAGCAATCGCCGATTGCGTAGACGTCGCCCAAGGGCGCGCCAATCACGCGGAGATGGGAGTCGGTCTCGAGGGCGTGTTTGTTGTGTTGGCCTTCCAATTTGTTAGAGAGCGTTTCGCAGATCGGGGCTCGAGCTAAAGAGATGTCAGTTGTTGTCAGATCCAGTACGTTGAGTAATGTGGTTAGTGCACTGACAAACTCCAGTGGACCACAAGCAGAATCCAGTAGGGATTTCTTTTACGACGGTCTTGCCGTCTTCCACTTGGGTGAAGAGAACCCGGTCGCCACGCACTTCCTTGACACGGGCGTTGGTCAACACCTCAACGCCATCGCGAGTGAACCGATGCTATAAGGCGTCAATACCAGATCAATTCCAAGAGGTTTTCAGTCATAGAGAAAACATACCTCAGCATACTTAGAGAGTGCTTCGTCGTAAGTGTTCAGGATGTGGGTTCGACTTTGGATAATATGGACAGAGATCTCGTTTCGTACAATGCGAGGGAAAGAGTGAAGAAGATCTTCATTTAGGAGATCAAACAGCTCGGCAGCGAATTCAACACCGGTTGGGCCACCTCCACATACCACAAAGGACAGCAATCGCCTGCGCTCTTCGTCGGAGGTGGTGGGGAGACACGCTAGCTCCATATTCTCTAGAATCTTGTTCTTGATTTGACGAGCATCGTCAATTGTCTTCAGGAAGTTACAATTTTCAAGGCCTTTCACGCCGTGCGGGTTTGTTACACAGCCTAGTACGTAGAAATGTCAATATTTGGAACTTGAGCCAGCTTGTTCTTTGGCACAACATACCGACTCCGATAACAAGCTTGTCGTATGGAAGATAGAAGTTCTTTGTCTGGCCATCTTGCCCAACTTGGGATACTTCCACTAGCTTCGCAGAGAAATCAACATCAACCGCGGAAGCCTTGAGGAAGTGACCATTAATCTGGTCAATAATACGCCGAACGGGCTCGACCAGTGACCGAAGACCCAAGGTTCCAACCGTAGCAGAAGGCAACATGGGGGTAAACAGGAAATAGTTAGTGGGGGAAACAACAGTAACATGGTAATCGGCAGGGTTCAAGTTCTTGAGGAGCGCGATGCTACCCCAACCCGTTCCCAGGATAACCAGACGAGGCTTATCCTTCTGCCGAAGCATATCTTCTGAATCATGATCGCCAACCAGCACATCGGCAATGGGCAGGTTTTTCGGGCCTCCCAGTCGAGGATTGAGAGCCAGTTCCGAGACCGGGATATCCATCGCACTGGCACCTTCGCGGTATGTACTAGCATCGTAGATGAAGAAGGCGACTACCACTGCGCCGGTGGTGACAATGAAGAACCCGCAGAATGTAAATACTTTGCGTATAGCAGTAATAGTACGGGATTGTTTCCAAGATGTGGCTTTAGCTGCGGTTTCTGATTTGAATCGGATCGGCATCGAGACCGGCGCCAAGGCTCGCCATTGGGGGGCCGGTCGCCGACAAGGAGTGTGTAAGGAGCGGGACAGAGGTTGGCGGAATGTGAATAATGCCTTCGGGGTATGAATCCGGCCTGGTAATGATCCCATTGACTTCAGTGCGACGCCGTCCGCACGGGTCCGGCGCAGCATCGCGTTCAGCGTTGTCATAACAGGAGGGGAGCTTGTATAGAGGATGTTCAGCGATGGAAAGAGACGAAGCAGCTCATGGTCCGCCCCTATGCACTCAAATAACGAGCGACCTTGAAGCAATCTGAACCAAAAAAAAAAAAAAAAGGTTTACCTCACAAGAGTTATGAACCTGGAACAAGGATACGGAACTATCATCGGCAACGTCATCCTGGAGACGTCACGTGCCAGGAGCTACTCGGGAACCCGGCATCAAAACTGTGGACTCATACGACAGCTCCGGGCTCCGTTGTAGATTCACCGACAACTATATCTAGATAAGTCACTATTTTGCGTACCAATGGAAAATGAATCCGTGAAATTCTATTATATACCCATAACTAAGGGGAGTGGATATCGGGCCGAGCTCTCAGAGCATGTATGAAAAAAGGCATAAACGTAGCAACCACCCACTTCGGTCTCGAAAAATAAAAATAAGAAGGCCGTTCTCCGATGGTTCATGTGCAGAGGAAAATAAATAAACGCCGACCTCGCTTGACATGCAAATAAAAAAATAAAAATTTCCCCTGTATGATGATGTGGCTACGCGAAATCAGTCCCAATCCAGGTCCTCGTCCGGCTCAGCGCTGGACTTCTTCTTTCCGGTTGAACTCTTCCGGCCCTTGGGTCGCTTGCTGAGGTTTGAGCTGGAGACGGAGCTCTTGCGCTTCATGGGTCGTGGAGCCACCGTCTCGTCGATATCTCCGACAGCGTCCAGGCTATCCCCTTCTGGATCCTCGTCTCCATCCACCCTGAACTCCTCGTCGATGGAGAGTAGGGTTGCAAACTCTCGGCATTTTTGGTGCATCGCTTCCTCGCTATCTAGGGCTGTCATATTCCTGGCAATGGCTTCCCAGAACTTGTCACCAGTCACACCGTGCACCTTCGTGGCAGTTTTATTGAGCTCCTTTGTTGCAGGTTTCCCTTCCTTGTTCTTGCTGTGGGCATTGATTCCGTAGAGACGACGAAGGTGAGTTCGAGCTTCCCAGAGCATTGACAATGATGCAGCAGCAGTTGCCAGCAATCTCAATGTCGCAGGATTGACTTGTTGCGGTACGATCGTCGATTGAGGCACCTCAGGTGCAAACCCTGGCACCGTGTCATTTAATGCATCTAACTGAGGCGGACCAATCGGGGTTGGGGATATGTCCGTCTCAATCGCGTGTGCAATAATAGTGCCAGTCGAAGAAACGATACGCTCCATACACGCGATGGTGGGCACCAATTCAGCCAATTGACCGTAGTCGAAATAGGCCAGGTTTTGGGAGATGAAGCGTGCTAGCAAAAGATGTTCTGGGGGGTTGCCAGTTACATCCAATTTCTTCGGTTCGAAGTTGATCTTGGAGCAAATGTTCGCGAGGAACTTTTTCTGGTACCGGCTGTTGCTGATTTTGACGATCTCAAACAACGGTGCGAGCTTCGAGACGTAAGGCCGAGCATTAGCGCCATTGGAGTCGCCAACAATATCACGCTGATAATAGAACGCCTCTTGCACAGCGCGCATGTATTCTCGCTCAAACATGGACTCGTATTGTTGGTGGAGCATTTTGTGCGTGTCGAAAGCGATCTTCGCAATCGCAGGGACTGTAGAAGTCTCCAGAGAGACGAGAACACCCGCACATTCCTTTGGGTGTACTAAGCCCTGCCTATTGATACTCGCGATAAGTTCAATGGCAGTCAGTGAATAAGTATCCTGGCGCGATTGTGCCACCTGAAGCATGTTTGAGAGGAAATGTTGGGCGATCAAAGCAGCAGCTCCATCGTTGTCGCTAGCTTTTAAAGAACCACCCAACCTGGTGTTGTCTTCCTGGGCGGCGGCTTCTGCAGTTGGCATGACGGCCTTCTCGGACTTGCCTTCATGAATGGCAAAAAAGTCTGCAAATGATCGGAGAACGATGTTTTGTAGGCTTGGGGCGTCTTCCTTGAAAGCCTGAGCGAAAGTCTGCCGCGTGCGTTCTCTGCCGAATTGACCAGGCCAAGACTGGCATATAGATCCCAGGCTTTCGAGAGCCATGACCCTCAGCTCAAAGGGTGAATTTGATGCAGTGAAGGGAATAATGGAGTCAACCATCAGCCCCGCAACTGAGCCACCGGCCCAGGTGGGGAATTCACTCTTGAAATGAGACGCATACTTCTCAAGATCGCAATGCCGTCCAACACAACCCGCAATGCGAATATAACTCTTGGCACGGGCCAGGATTGCAGCATGTGTAGTCGAGGAGAGATCAACACTCTTATATTGTTGCAATGGTTTCAGTACTGAAACTGTCAACTTCACCAGTCTGTTCGTATTTTGCAGAACACTGTTAATGGTCCACAAACAAGCCATGACTTCGTTCAACTCCGCGCGGGCGAGCTTGGCAACGCTCTTAAAAAGGTCATTCTGCACTTCTTTCAGAAGGGTGTTGTGGGACGAGGATAAAAATGGCAAGACGCAGCGATAGATAACCACAACCGATCGAAATATGAAGAGATCATCTGCGGTAGAAAGATGTCCAATGTAAGGATGCAGGGCCTCCAGCTGATCCGGGGTAAACAGCTTCGCATTCGACTTGGCAAAGACAGTGATGGTCTGTAACAGAGCTTGCTGGAATTCCTTGCTGGATCCATCTGAATCCTCCACTAGTCTCTGAAACATGGTAGAGACCATCGCCTTGCAAACTTTGAAGTTCAATGCCGCGGACTTGGATTTGTCCGACAGGACCGCTTTCAGGCAGATGCTAAGAGACTCCAGGGCAGCTTCACTGCGCTCCGTCAGGCCAACGATGAGGCCGACCTGCTCTCCGAGGGCTATTTTCAGTTTTGGCCCTTCGGACGAGGAATCAATGGATTCGTGGAATGGAACGAGCCATATTTCCTCAAAGGTTTGGCGAGCCAAAGATGCCACGCTCTCCTCAAGGTCGCCTGTGCGTTGGAGGAAACTGTCGAGAATGGCCAGCTTCAATTCCTTCCGAGACGTTATGTGGTAAAGTTCCTTCAAAAGCCCTATGCAGCGTTTCCGGACACCAGCTGTTTGATCAGCTGCACATGCCAAAATGCTTCGGCACCCTTCTTCTTCGAGCTTAGGCTTCAAACCAATGCATTGTCCGATCAACTGTAATGCAGAATCACGAACCATGGGTGAGGCATCTGTCGTGCACCGGTGTATTACGCGCAAAACTGAAGGGTCTCTGTCAAGAAGGTTCGGGTCTTTCTCGAGCATGTAGATGACACTTTTCAAGCTGCGGCTGCGAACCTTGGCCGAGTCACCAAGGAAAGAGGCCAAAAGAACCTTGAGAATGGTGTCGAATGCTTTGCCAAAGTTGGAATTCAAGACCGTGAGGATATAGGCGAATTTTCCATGCACGTTTGGAACTTTGTCGAATTCTTTATGGGTCTCCAACCAGCGTGGGTCTGAGAAGGATCTTGCCAAAAGAGTAACCAAGTCATCAGTCACCTCGTCGTGTGCAATTTCTTCCTGATCCTCGGAGTTATAGTATAGGGAGCAGGCTGTTTTGGCCCATTGAGCCAAGTAGTACCCCCGTGCGCTGGTCAGTTGCCAGTTGTCGGAATTCTTGTCTTGCAAAAGGTGCTCGAGTGCAATCCTATACGGACCCGTTGGAGTGATGAGGTCTTGATGATGCAGTGCACCAGAAGAAAATTCCTCAAATTGTTGTTTGAGGTAATCGGTCAATTCACTGTCGGAATCTTCCAGAGCCGGCAGCATGTGCTGAGCGGTTGCTATCAGATCTGAGATAGCAGAACCCATCCAGCCAAGAAGCTCAAGTGCCATGCTCTTTGCGGTCGCCGCGCTTTTATCTTGGTCAGTGATTTGAATCATGCGCAAGGCCAAGATCCGGAGAAGCAGTTCTGCAGCCGGCCAATCAGCCGAGCCCAGTACATTGATCAGATCTTGAGTGAAAAGGTCCAGAATATTCCGGTATGGCTGGTCACCAGTCTTCGTCGAGTTCATAGCACGCTGAACGATGAAGTTCACAATATATTGTGCGGAGCGCATGGCATTGTCGTAGAGTCGGTTGGACTTGTTCGCTAGGCGTTCCAACGATTCGTCAGACTCGTCATCATCAGACTCACCGTTGGCATGGTCTTCGCCATCGCCCATAAGCTCGTCGTCATCGTCATCAGCTTGTGCTTTGATCCGACGTTTGCTCTTTGATCGCGAAGGTGTTTCTAACGCAGTTGTCTGGACAAGCTGCAGGACTAGTGCGGTGAGTAATTGGATGTTTTTTCCATCTGCAACTTTGAACTGCCGGGCATTCTGACGTGTGGTGGGAAGTTTCTCCAATGAGACCAGAATCTCATCCAGGATGAATGGACGCTGCTCGGGGTATTTGGAAAACACCTTTGCAAGCACATCCATCGCACCACGTCTCGCAGGCTCGTACTTCTGGTATCCCAGAGCAGAGTCTTTGTCATTGTGCGCATTTTCCACAAATATTAGCTTCGCAGCAAAGAATTCCGCAGCCGTGATCGTCCCCTCGGAGACATCAATGCGAGATAAGAAGTCTGCAAAAAGAGTGAGGACTTTCTTGCTCTGGTGAACAAGAGCGCCAATGATCCGTTTCTGCGCGGAGAAGAAGTGGAAATGCTGGCCGTATTTTCCACCAGGACGCGATTCCACTGCGGGGATAATGCAATGGTCAAATACTTGATTGAGAACGGTGGGAATGGCCTCAATGAGATCTTCTGGGCAAAGGTCTCGCTCGGTCTGACGCCCGGACATCGTCTGCAGCAGCGTTCCGATTGCAAATAGTGCGTTCAACACGTCCTCGATCTTACCCAGCCATTCCTGGGACTCAAGCTCACTGAATGAATCGCCTAAGCCTATGTCAGGGGTTTGTGCAGCAATGATTGGCTTTTCGCACAACTTTTGAATGCGGTTGAGATAGTCAGACGGTATGTCCTGGAGTCGGTCAAACCCTGCAACTTTCCGAAGGGCTTTCTGGAGGCGGGTGTGAGCATCAGACGATAGTATCAACCCATGCACTTCTAAAGATGTCGGGTTCACGAAAATGGGGTTTGGTGTGTCAGAAGTTGGGGGAGTCGAAGTATCGGGTTCTATTTGATCTTCTGCTTCAAAAACCTCGTGAAGAAGATCTTGAAGCTTTTGCAAGGCTGCATCTGCTTCCTCTTTTTGGTCCTTGAGTCGCACCGCCGCCATAGCGTCTTGGCCATGGGCTTTGAATTGGGGCTTCTTCACATTCGCGTGATCGCTGTGCTGAGGTACTGGTTTGGTTGGAATCACTACCGAGAGTTGGCTCGATGTAGGAGGACGATTCTGCTCAAAAGAGGCTGAGAAAGATGACGGGTTCGATTTGTTCGCAACGTATGCGCGCTGATTCAACGAAGCAGCTGTCTTCGGCGTGATGTCTTTATTTTCGGGTTTTGTCTTTGAGGGTACTTCGGGATCTGCGGCCGGTCAGTCAATTAACTATGTACAACTGTCCGTGGCATCTTAGGGCTTACATCTGAATGCGATGTCCGTAGAGCTCAGCATCAACCGTGCGAAGGAACCAAGGCTATTGTGACCGGAAGTAGCACCATCAGGATCGTTTGGGCGCAACTGTTGACTTCGAGTAGGAACTTGAGGAAACTTGAATTTGCTATAAAATCCAAATGAGTTGACTGCGCTTCAAGGACTTCCAGTTCCCTTACAATTCTGTCAGCTGGTCTCCATCCAGCAACTGTTGAATATATTCACGAGACGTTTCTAAACGACCAGACTCATCTCGTCCAGATTGCATTTCCGTGTCAAGTTCACCCAGTGTTTTGCGGCCTTCTTGGAGGACATGGTTTATAGAAGTGGTATTTGAAGGTCGACCAACATCGGGGCGTAGGATACAGTCTGTACGTACAAACTGTTAGTAAATTGAGCAGAATTGAAGATGAAAGAGAATAAACGAACCGAGACCAAAGACAGGCGCGCTGGACATGGATGAGTACTGCAGTGCTTCATCCACAGATAGCGGTCTTTGATTCTGAAACTGTATATTGGAGCCATATGGCATCTGATTATGGCCGTTGACGACCACCTGGACGGCCGGTCGTCCATTCTGATCCATGGTCGAGGTTAAGTCAAAGGAAGTAGGCGCGAGTCACAAAGTTGACATGCTCCTGGTAGAGACATGGCAAAGAAGGCAGGGGCCTTATGAAATCCCTAGATCATTTATGTAATTTAAAAAAGAAAAAAAAGCCAGAATCTGAAAGAAAACGAGCTGAGCTACAATCAGATGCGTTCATGAATTCCGTATGGGTGACGGCACCTCTACTGCCGCCTGTGACCGCCTATGTGGAGGCTCGTGCGTCAAAAAAAAGTTGCATAGATTATTCGCTGCATAAAGCCCGATTTGTTTTACTTGAACCCTTGATCTTCTGCAAATTTCAGATCGCAAAGTCAATTTTACACTCATCAATATGTCTGCCATTGGTTCCTTGATTTTCTGCACAGATTGCGGTAATCTCCTTCGAGAATCTACCGGCAATGCGGATGCGATTCTGCACTGTGATGTCTGCGGCACTCGGAATAAAGGTGGGTGAATAAAATCCTTCTGGTTCTTCCCATACTGCTAGACAGTTCATTGTTAACTTCTATTTACAGATACAATCCCCCAAACAACCGTGTCTGAGTCCAAGCCCTCCTCATTCCCGTCATCACTGAGAGCCAAACGATCGGCAGTCCAGACCCTGTCAGCAGAGGACCGGAAGACTGAGGCTATCATCGATCGTACATGTAGCGAGTGCGGGAGGAAGCAGATGTTCTACACTACGGTGCAACTGCGCAGTGCCGATGAAGGAAGTACTGTGTTCTACAGATGTGTCTGCGGATTCAAGTATGCCCACCCGCCTCGAAAGCAGATATCTATACATGCCCAGCAAATACTGATTATTTCGACAGGGAAACCTCGAACAATTAATCTTGCAAACACGGATTGTACAAAAGATGTGGGGAAAGGTCTATTTTTGGAGAAAGGCTGTATAACTAGCGGGACAAGAGTATTAAAATCACGACCGTCACGAGACAAATTTCTTTTTTTGCAGGATATCCATCATGCAGCAATGGGTGCAGCGCTATCCGGGATCAGCGCATATTGAATTTCGCCATTTTTCTCAAATTCTGCCATGTCGAGAGCAACAATGACACTGTCCCTGACCACCTGATCGGGGTCATTCAAGAATTTCTTCAGGGTCTCCTCCACACCCTCCTCCTCACCCAGGCTGCCAAGGGCCTCCGCCGCTTCATGTCGCACCATTCCTACTTCCGACAGGTCACTCAGCGAGGCTGTGAGACTAGGGATTGAGGCAGGGTGGCAGAGTTGTCCGAACACAAAGGCAACTTCATGGCGGAAGAGAGCAGAGGGGTCCTTGAGGCCCTTAGCCAGCGCATTGACGGCGTCGACTGCGGTGGGAAGGTCTGGGGGCGAGGCGAGGTCGCGCAGACCGAACATCGCACGGTATCTTTGGAACAGAGGGAGCTTGGTGTCAAGCAGTGTCTTTTCCAGGTCGGGGATGCAGGGTTCGGCGCTGGCCTCTAGGGGCATGGGGGGAGCAGGGTCGATAGAGGTGAAATCACTGTAAATCAAAGATCTCAATGTCAGCATTTCTTGGTATATAATCTCCCGCGCAGATCGTACCTAGGCTTCAATTTCTCGGCCTTGCGCTCTTCTGAGTTCTCCCACAGGATTCGGTCGACAGCAATGTCGCAAGTCTCCCTAATAATATCCAATTCCTTTGTATCATCCCTAAATCTCTTGAGGACGTCCAAGCTATCCGCGTATCCGAGAGCGCCCAGCGCCTCGGCAGCCTCATGGCGACACATCGCATCCTCTTCGGTATCCTTCACCACATGCTGCAAGTATGCGACAGATTCGAAGTTCTTGGTCTGACCAAGGCAGTAGGCAAGCTCGTGCTTGAGCAGAGCCGAGGGCGACGCGAAACCTGCGGCGATCGCTTCGATGGCGGGGAGAGTCTGGTCTGTGGGAGGTTGTAGGCAGGCCAGGTGCTTAAGGGAGAAAAGCGCGCGGAAGCGGCGAGCAAGCGGCTCAGATTCAGAGACAAGAACCTTGCGGAGAGTAGGAACGGTATTATCTGTTTCGAAAGCCATTTTAAGTGGTTTAGTCAGAGAGTATAAAAGTGGAAAAGAAAAGTTGGTTAATCTTTTTGATCTTATCAATTTTTAGAGTGGGGGGTGGCGGGGCCCATTCAGCCTTTGTATGGGTTTTTTGCTCGTACGTTTAAGTCTTCAATGCTTCCGGTGTAAGCCAAGGCCATAGTCTGTAATTGCGAAATAAATTAACTATGTACCTATGTAGATATCCTTAGGTTTTATAATCATGTATTGGTGTATGTGAAGACTTGGCGAATGTGGCTACTTGTAGATGGGAGCGCTGATCTTAAAATATATAACTACGTAGTAAATTTTTAAACTTGCTATAAAGACTTACAAGGTTTCCATATGTACATTCCAGTGAGACCTTTGATCTTTGAAACAATAATTGACCGAATAATCAAATAAGATTCTTACATTTGCTACACACACATCGCGAGACATCTAGAGGTCATAAACATACAGTTACTAGGAATAGAAACATGAATGGATCAATCTGAAGCACTATGGAACTAAAGCTAGCCCATACTTTGCAGGCATAGGTCATTTTCGCTCGTATTACCTATGCTCATGCAATGGCCTCAGTGGCTATACAGGTGATACTGTAGAAAGCACGTCGGGATCCGAGGACAGCTATTTTGAGAAATACCGGACAGTTGGAGCAACAAACATTGGTTGACGGACAGGCTTTTCTGGGAAACCCTTTTCCAATGTCAGAACATCAAATAAAAATTGAGTCAGTAAGGTAGACCCTCACTCATCTACGCTCATGTCACAGTACAATGCTACCGAGTGGGAATAGGTACATTGACTGGAAGTATATTGTACCATTGAGAGACCCCTATTCTAGTTTTATACCCTTATGGACTTGAAATTTGGTATTAGATCAAGCCTGATATCATCTAGCTAGATGCTGTATGATTTGATATAATGAGCATACTAAGTTGACAAAGAAGGGTCGTGATGCCGGTTAGTTATATCAAAGACCAACACTTTGATTTGAACATGAGATTTTACCCAAGGCACATGAGGGATATACATGCGCCATTGTTCCAAAGAAATAGTATGTCACCATGCAGAAGCAGTATTGACATCGTTTCCGTTCCTTTTGCTCCTGGTAATTGAATGGGAACTACCAGTCGTTGGCCCTAACTTATGACATGCAAAGATGAACTATATTAGAACGCAATATATTGAAGTGCTTGGAATTGAGTTCGAGTGGTAAACTGGCAAATATGTACATGATACAGCGAAGTCAAATCATTTGGTCTTGATATGTCTGAGCTTCTTGGGCTCGTGAACGAAGTTGTTGGCATAGGACTTGGGAACGAAACGGCGCTCGTTCGGTTCCTGGACAAAGTATTCATAGCCCTGCTTCTGGGCAAAAGCGATGGCGTCTTCCTTCGACTTGAACTTCAGGTTGGTGCCCTGCATGCTATCGGCAGACGACTGCCAGCCCATGAGGGGGTTCTCCCAACGGTGACCCCGCTGCAAGATATCCCAATCCATGCGCCAGTGGTGCTGGTGCCAGGTACCGGACTGTGTTGCGGGCTTGGTAGGCCGGTAGATACTGTAAGAGTCACGGGGTTAGTGTGGGAGCTAGGCGACACGGCTCGAATTTTGTGTAACGTACCGGACATTGCGGGCCTGGAGATCGGTAGGGGCTCCAGAGAGAACTGCCGCGGGGAGAGTGGCGCCGGGCTCGCTGCCATCCATGACGCGCTTGGGCACAGGGGAAAATTGCCTTAATTGAAGTCGAAGAGTTAGCGAAAGGATCTGCGATGGAGCCAAAGGGGAATGCCGTACGAGGTGCCGTGGTCAATGGTGGCCTCATAATCCGGCTGGTGACGGGCCATGGCCTCGGAGGGGGTCTCCTTGGTGAGCAAGGAGCTGTCCTTGGGAGGCGTGGTGGGAGCATCCGAAGTGCTGGTCTTCACGGAAGGATCGCCCTTGAGGGCTTTGCTGGAGACGAAACGGGCATTGACAGGCACAGCAAGCCGGGTGGCCCGAAGGCTAGCAGCACCCCCAATTCTAAACAGTGACATTGTATCTTTTTGGATGCGGGGAATGGTCGTTGCCAGTGAGGACTCCCTTCAAGTGTGGTTTGGTTGCGAATTACAGGCAGGTCACGACACCACCGAATCGGGTTTAGCCGGGCTTGGCAAGCCGAACACCCGCAGGGCTCGGTTTGTTCCTCCTTCCTCCTCCATCAGCTTTCTTTGGTTCACTTGCGCCGCGAATCAACGTAAGTCCACATCTCTACCACCTTGCAGATGCTCATTGAGAGCCGCTCTATTCAGTGCGACCAATTTCTGACCCTCTTCAGCCTAGACAAGATGAGCTACATTGCCCGCCGAGGTCTCTCGACCTTGATCCCCCCCAAGGTAAGAGCACCCCCATTCATGACTATTTGCAGTCACCCGACTCCTCATATGATACTAATTGTCTCTTTAGGTCGCCTCCCCTAACGTGAGTTACCCACGCGCTGCCATATTCGACTTCGTGCATCCCTTCCACACCCGTTCCGCCCCGAAGCCGTTTTTCGTGCAGCCCGCGATTTGATTAAAATGCCGTCTCTCTTTCGCCAGCATAACTGACATATTCTCAATCAAGGCCATTGGTGCCGCCCAGGATGCCGCCCGCATGGAGCGTGTTGTGACCTTCTACGCTGGTCTTCCCCGTGGCCCCGCTGCTCCTGTCAAGCCTACCGGTCTCATCGGTCGCTACCAGGCCCGCTACTTCAGTGGCAAGAACGCCTCCGGTGTTCGTACGTATTTGTCCATGATTTCCTTGTATTGATATGAGTACTGATTTTGATGCAGCCCTTGTCCACGCTATTGGCGGTATCCTGATCCTGGGTTACAGCATGGAATACTACTTCCACCTGCGTATGTATTTCCCGGCTATTACACTGCTTATATACCCTCTTTATAGTTGGGACATCACTGACTTGATGTTCTTGACTAGGTCACCACAAGAACCACCCCCACTAAGCTTTCCCTTTCCATCGAATAGGTGGAGGATTGATGTATATACTGGATCCTCTGTCCTAGTGCAAGGGAGAACTGTGGTTTTAGCGAGAATTTTAGGATCTCACTGTGTTTCAATATTCAGATTTACTACCCTTTGTCGTTCTCTCGTAGTTGTAATAGATTTAGCCCCGGAGTATACATATTACGTAGAAGTTTGAGTGACGGGCTCTTTCCATAGTTTCTCGTCACATATCAACTTCACGTCAGATATCAATAGATTCTCGGAAATTTAGAATTTGCAAGCAACAACAACATCCAAAAAAAGACCTTTTAAACTGATCAGAACGTCACAAAACTAGGGCTTTTGAAAGGAATCCAACGTGAAGGTGTGTGGGCAGACCTCACAACTTTCGTACGGGCCACGCTAAACCGAAAACAGCGACCCTCAGCTTCAACCCGAGTTGACTCTTGAACCTCGTATCATCCTCACTATCTTTGTATCATCGACCGTCCTTACGCATACTCCCCCCCTTCTTTGCCCTAATCCCTTCTGGGACCTCTTGGGCTGCGGATATCCCCAAGCCACGCGCCTATCGATTCCGCGATCGTACTCTCCACATCGAGCCCAACCCGACACGGGCTTTCTCATCAACATCCGAGAGAGTTGGCCGATACCATCCCTGGTTGTGATAACCCATATATTCAGGGTGCAACCAGTCAAGGAACCAGTGCAACTGTGGCGATCCTTGGTATCTGACGATAGGTATGTCTTGGGTGTCTGGCATGTTTGATCTGCAGCCGCCTATTGCGTCCCCGGATCTATCTCCCCACTGTCAGGGCACTTGGCTTACATGGTCGCAATTATTGTATGGAACAGAATCGAGTATTGTTATGGCAGAGCAGAACAACCGCGATGTGGTAGATCAGACCCTGTCGGGCGGCGAGCCTTCGCCTTCCGACGTTCCTGCGAGCACCAACGACAATCCATCTGCTGGAGGGGACGCAGGGAAGACCGAGCATATCGCAATGACTACCGCTACATCGAACAACTCAAATTTGAATGATCAGCAAAACCATGAGAAGACGAACACACCTGATTCACGGGGAGAAAAAGCTGCCGGCGACAAGGACGCTGGAGGCTCGACGATGGTGAGCATCGCTTCTGGATGCGCTCCAAAGCACTTGCTAATATTGGCGCAGGATACTTCTAAGCAAGCCGCCGGAGTTGTTGCGACACGAGTTCTTGAACTTAATGGACTGGCTTCGGCATCGGATGGTGGAGAGGATACAGCATCCCAAGGTGGTTCGGAATCAGATGCGAGCCGACCAGATAGCAGGAATCAGTCTCACAGTGGCTCAGTCAAAAAGCCATCAGGATTCAAACCAGTTTCATTTGCCAAGTTCTCGGTAAACAAGGTTCCGGGGGCTCCAACACCACCTAAGGCGCCTGAGAAAGGTATGTTTCTTGTCAGACATCCCTCATAATCGGTTCTAACTTGTTCAGCGCCAACGTCTACAACACCACTCGGTACCCCACAGCCAAGCTCCCGGCCGCGCTTGGTTGCAAAGTCTACACACGGCTCGCGTGATTCGTTTTCGAAGGCTGGAGCAGGCGGAGGCAAGCCTGGTGGATCAGGGCCAGATCCAAATCAAGTGTGGAATAAGAACCGACGTATGTATTTGTCATGTGATGCAATGGAATCACATAAACTGACAATGATATCCGTAGCTGTTGCGCCAGCCCCTCCGAAACACTTGACGGACGAAGAATTGAAACAACAATACGGAATCCATATGACTTCTCGTATCCAAGAAGATGGGGCCGTTAGCTCCGAAGCAAAGTGGGCGGATATCGATGACGACGAAGATGATTGGGCCCCTGAGACGATCGAGTGGACAGATGGTACCAAGGTCAATCTCACTCAACCTCACACTGAACCCCCGTTGGCTCCCAGTCATCGGGAGCCCAAGGAGTCACCGCCTGTGGAGCCAAACGTGCCGAAGGAGCCTGTCAAGGCTGCGCCGAAGCCAGCTGCATCAATGGGGTCCCGTGCTATGGTACTCAAAGTTGGAGCCAATGCTGAACGGCAAGCAAGGACTGGCAGTGCTTCCTCTAACGGCACAAATGACAAAGTTCCATCTAGCTCCACCAGCCCAGCACCGCCATCCAAGTCTCCTTGGGCCGCCCTGCCTCCTGTCGATAGAGTGTCTCCAGTCAATGCCCCGGTTCACCCTCACCAACAGCGCATGCCCGCGAGATACCCCCAGAGAGATGACGGCCATCATGCCCCAATGGCAATGCCACCCAAGGAGATTGCAGCGGATGATTTCAACCGTGCATGGAAAGATCAGTCAGATTTGCCGCAGCTTTTCAATCCTCGATCTTCCCAGTACGAACCGGTGGGTGAAACCAGGAGAGGATCTTGGCGTCATGACCAACACTCGCGTGCTCCTGCAGTTTTGCAGAGGCCAAACGACCATCCAAGTGGACCCGCAGAGCCATCTGCTGCATTCCAGACGCACAGGTCTAGTCATCAGGATGGCATGGGTTGGGGTCGTCGTCGCACATCGTCGAACGTGAGCGGAGGAAGCGGAGGATTTGGCCGTAGGATGTCAGTTGGCCGATTTGATGCTCCTCCGAGATACAATGATGCTCGCAGAGGTTCTCAAGTGAATGGTCTGGGTGATGCAGCGATAGTGGGTCACGAGCAGCATCATGGCAAAGACCAAATTGCTCCGCCTGGTCCAAATGGTACAGCACGTCCAGCTGTTGATGTAGGTATGTCTCCTGTGGAAACGCAGACAGCGGTTCCTCAAGTTCCGCAAGAACCTCAGGAGGACCCTGTTGCTCTACAAGAGCGTATTATGAAGGAGAAACGCCTAGAGGCGAGGCAACGAAGGATCGAGCAGGAAGAGAAAGAGGAAGCAGCTAAAAAGGAGAGGATTAGGCAACGTCTCGCGGCTATGGGTCCTGCGCCAGAGAAAAAGGCCCCCGAAGCGCGCAACCCCCCCTCTCTTCAACCTCAACCTCAACCTCACTCTCACTCTCTTCATCCTCCCCAAACCCCTTCTCAACTTCCTTCTCAACCCATTCACTCTATTTCTTCACCTCCAAAACCTCCTGTGCCAGAGCCCAATCGGGAACCAAAACAGTATGGTATGATGAAAGTGCATCATCCCGACTCTGTCAAGAAACTCGTTGGTGCGCATGAGCGGACATCTGAGAGCAAACATCTCAACCGACGTGTCTCATCACCCCACCAAGAACCCCATCGTGATCCTGCACTTCCCTCCGCCTCTCACTTCAAAACTGAACCTCATTCACCTGTCCAGAGCAAGACATCAGATTCAAAGCTCGAGGAGCCAGGTACTCAGTGGCAAGGGAATTTGACTTCTACTTCGCCCTGGTCTCATCCTAACATTGCTGGACCATCCACATCTGCCAAGAATTTGTGGAAACCGTTTGGCAGTGACCGCACTCCAACTCTTGGGAACGGCATCTTTGACCAACCTCTTGGGACTTTTGCATCGCGTGAAAACCCTCTAGGCCAACTCGGCTTGGACTCGCCAAATATGTCTAACTCTCCCAATTTCTCTGCTCCTAATGAGCCCACCGATTCTTTGCCATCACCTGAGGCACGTCATCCCTCATTTGACCCCCTCAACCCCATTGGACGCCCCAGCCCAATCGGACCGCCCAGCGCACGGAATGCTCGTATTAACGAGTGGAATAAATTCCACGAGAACGCCTTCGAGAAAGAACAACAGGACGCTAAGGAATTCCTGAAGCGACTTGATGAGCGACGCAAGGGAGCCCCAGCCCCGCCTCCCGCGCCTGTGGTTTTCGCGGAGACTTGGAAGAAAACCCGTGCCACTGAAGACGGCAGACGGGTCGTCACTCGAGTCACCGAAAGAGTCATCAACAATGATGAAGACGTCGCCAGGGCCAAGGCGGCTGCGAACCAGCAAGCCAATCCTCTTACCAGTCTCGATACTCCTATGGATGGCCTCAACATGGCTGACATCGGTGTTCGCCCAGCCGGCAACGTTTCTACCCGGAGCTCTCGCTTCTTCCCCTCGCCGTCTGAACAGTCGAAACGCCAGGTCGCGGAAAAGGAGCGCAGCAGCCCTTCGCCTCCTCCTCCTGAGGAAATCAGCCACCCTGCCTACCATGGAGACGTGAAGCACCCCAATGTTAATCTTCCAGCCCCTAAACCTCCCAAGCCCGTTGTCAAGCTGCCTCCAAAGGCCATGGGTGCCCCGGCGCCCCCACCAACTTTTGCTTCCATGGCAGCTGCGCCACCGCGTAACACGGTGCCTCCTTCCTCCACCGCGATGTCGTGGCAGGATAAGATTAACGGTCTATTCGGCAAAACCACTCCTACGCAGAAGAAGAGTGTCCTAGCTGTGGCATCAGCTACCAAGGAGCCTCTTCCTGTCCACACTAGCGCTGTATCCGTCTCTATCCCGCAGACGAAGGCTGGATCACAGGCTGGCGATGGTGATTTCGCCGTCCGACAAGTCAATGAACAGGATGAGATGTTTGAAGACCGGGAACCCGGCTCTCTGCCTGCTGTTCGTGTGCCGAATATGGCTCCCCAGAATTCTTGGAGCGCAACTCGTCCATCAGAACGCCCCCGTGGAAAGAACTTCAAGCAGGTGCAATCGCAGAGCATTCAGCCATTCCTGGTTGGCCACAATGATCGGGATGGTCAGGGTAATATTCGCGCTTCGATTCTCCTTCCAGGTGGCTCTGAGCCCAAGGCCGTTCTCATCCAACGCAAGGGTGGACCGCCTCGAGGCCGCAATGCTAATACTAATACGAGATCCCGCAAGGGTATCAACAATAAGTCCAATGAGGTTTCCGGTGGCAACAAGAAGTCTGCCTCTAACACCGTCCCACGACAGCCACCCCGTCAGCACACGGGCTGGACTCCACCGCCCACTCCTCGTTAAGAGGTGTCGGTCTTACAAGCATATGGTTATCTGAAAGCGTTTTCAACATCTTTTTGCTGGTTCATTTTGGGAGGCGAGAACTTGGGTTCATTCTCGCCATTTCCTAATCAACATTTGTTTCCGACTCTTGTTGCCATTGCCCACTTCATTACTCTTTTCTGAAGTTGGGCCCACGATTCAGATCCTTCCTCTACCCCTCCACGCATTCGCGTTTCTCATGTACTTGTGATTTTCAATTTCTCGCCTATTGTGTCCCCTCCCCCGACCGATTCAGGACTGCAGCCCTTTGGCTTTTCATGTGAGGACCATCGTCGTCCTATCCAGCGTCCTGTTTGTGCGGTCATTGCCCGGGTGGTGCGTGCTTGTTCCGACCAAGCAGTATCACGTTGCCCAGTGTTGTCGAGTATTCAGCGAAATCCGCGCCGATACTTTTAAGAGAATTTCAAATTCCATTGTTACACAATTCCAGGTTCTTTGTAGAGTGTAAACGTAACCTCCAACTCTCAAGATAGGTAAAGAGGGTTGGCTTGCTGTGTATCTCCATCTCCCAAACATGTATTCTCCGTCCACTACTTCCCCAGAGTGAGTGGCCAATCTCAAGCAGATCCATCCTAGAAGCGACAGCGTTGTCCATACCTCACTTTCATCCGTCAACGCCCCCGTCAAACTCCCCCGGTCAAACTCCAACCTCCCTGCTCTCTGGATGTTGTGATATGAGCACTAGGATTTATTCCAGTGAGACGAAGGTGATGGGTCAGATGAAGAGCTCAACGAATCCCTTATTTTAGGCCATGGGCTAACTGTATGTTACAGGTGACAGGTGACGAAGCACGCATTCGAGACCTCAACGAGAGCATATAACCCGAAACCGCCCAGAGCCTGCAAATGTGCATTCCGGCTGATCTATTCATTCGGGACCCTCCTATCCATAACACCGAACTACCATGCCCATGGAGTTACCGGACTCCTGGCCTAGATCATGCTCTTGCGCCGATTTCTACAAATAAATACACCAAACTCCAAAGACCGGGGGTCATCTCTTTGGAGCGAGCCTGGAGCTCGGCTACAATCAATAGCAGGGAATCCTTATACTCTCTGTCAAGTATTGATGGCTATGGGAATATCTATGGGAGAGAACCGCTACATCCAGAAGCCGCCTGGCGGGGAACAGGCAATGACCGGGGCTGTGGGTTGGAGGAGGGAAATATATGCTATTGCTATGATGGGATACTTGGCCTTACTGCGGGACTATCGCGGGGGTTTCTGTGGTGAAATGGGGTGTCGCATGCTTAATGCCCGAGCTAAGTGAGGAAATATGGGATTCTTTGTAGGGGGTTGGTCGCCAGTGTTCGGCGTCTTATTGGGCTGTTTTATATGGCTTGGATCGTATACTCGACGTGCTGTTGAGATGGATATGGAGACCAGGGAGCTCTTTTCATTTTATGAGAATTCAGGTAGGTAATTTGCCTATGTTGTCAGTCTTATACCAGGATAGCATTACTTGATTACATTGTCACATCGATAGAAGGGATAGAAAAGTCCATGTCTATGACGATTTGGTATTCCGAGTGATGAAAGGCTTTTATTTAAAAACAGGCTCAGAAGCATGAGCAGAAAATAGTCAAATAATTTACACATGATAGGTATCAACCGAGGAAAGCCCTTATAAGGCTCAAGATAAACGCCTTATCCCTCGAATACGCCGCCCAGATCAACCATAATGTCAAAACAAGGGTCAACACAGACATTGTGGCACCAGTAATACCACAAGTCCGAAGATGACCACAGTGTCGACGTCCATAACGCCGCCAGACCAACCCCGAACATCCATTAGATAACCACGCATATTAAGAACAGTTCGCATGAAATTCAACAAAAGGAAAGCAAGCAGAAAAACCTCCCCTCACCAGTTCCAGGTCCGGCTGGAAGCAGCAAAGACAGGAGGCTTCCACTGAAGACGGGCAGGATCGATTTTGCGCGCGCCCTTGATCTCCTCCTTCTTGAGACGCTTTTCGTGTTCTTCCACGACTTGGTCCGTGAGTACAATGACCCAGTTACCCTTCTGCAAAGAGAGTTAGTAAACCTTGTATGTGCTGCAGTGAGTGTACACGTGGAGAATCAGACTTACGTGGTATCGAAGCATGTTGAAGACAACCAGAGTCTCGTGAACGTCCTTCTCAGTCATGGAGGTGAGCACCGCGAGCTCGTTCTCGCTCATAGCTTCTCGGTTTGGCTCAATCAGTAAATCCACTAGTGTCTCGCGCCAGTACTGTCGATAACCAAGTAGACCGAGATCACTGAGTGGCTTCTCAGGAGAGCCGAGCTTGCCTTCGCGTTTGCTGAGCTCGTAGCTGAACGAGATGAGCAGACGGCCGAAACCGCGGCGCTGGTATTGCGGCAAAGTCATAATACACGCCAGGTTATATCCTTCAGCAGAGTCCTTCTCCTTGGAGAAGTAGCCGACGAAATGGCAGCCGGTCTCGTCGCGCGTGGTCATGCAGTAGAACAAGAACGGGTCGACGTCATAGTAAAGCGTCTTGTGATCGAGGAAGAGCTTACTCAGGAGACACAGATTCCGGCACCAGGTACGCTGGCGACGGCCGTCGACTTCAAAGAAGGAGATGTAGTCGTCACGGTAGATCTCATTACCGGGTGGGTGGGTCAAGGTGCATTTTGCGCGATGACGCTCGAAGGCACGCTTGTTGTCGAAGTAGCTGAGGCAGAACTCGTCGATGTAGACCAGGTCGACGTCTGAGAAGGAATCCGGGTACGGGGAGAAGTACCACGGCTCGACGTCGTACTTGCCCATCTGGAGGCGGGTCAAGTTTCGTACGCGATGGATCTCTGTCGGGTTCTGTGTCATACTACCACCTGTGCGGAGTCGCTCGATTTCCTCCCCGCGAGTGATCACCTCGCCCGTTGCCATTTGGACATGGTCTTCTTTTACCGATTTGCTTTCCGCTGGAGCATCTGCCATCTCGAAGTCTTCTGACTCGGTGGCCTTCGGCGTGGCCACTGTTGATGCAGCCTCAGATGGGAACAGCGAGGTGTCTCCAGGTGTCTCGACACCAAGGTTCTCTTTCCCTCCAGCTTTCGAGGGCCGTGCCAATTTGCCGACGTTCACGTTCTTGCCGCCCAAGATATCAGGTGTTTGTGACGTATCACGGCTGTCAGCCCGCGCACGCTTATTCGCACCCACATTCTTGCTGGGAGCCGCTTTGCTGGCGGCGGCGGTCTTCTTCTTGTCAGCCTTGTCTGGCTGGGGCCATTCGACCTCTTGGGAGAGATCGATGCGAGAAGACGCAACCCATTCTGGAATATAAGTTAGGACAAGTCCAACGTGAGCCAATGCACTTGCTGCAGTAGGAACTTACCATCGAGACGCTTGTTGAAATCAACATAGTGTACGCTGGGATCTATATCAGCACCAATTCAAAAGCAGAGAAATGATATGAGCAAAGGTAGACGTACTAAAAAGAAGGGCCATCCTTCCGCTGTCTAATAGACAGAATCTCAGCCTTTCGCAGTTCTCCATCCTACACAGAATAGTCAGTATCAAAGCCCAGACTGGGGGTTGACCACGCCGATTGATAATCACGTGACGTGATCGCCGAAATTTGCGACCACAGGGGCAAAAACGGACCTTCTGCACCATGGCCTTCACACCGATTCTATGAGGCCAGTTAGCATCTGCGACCGGTAAAAGTAGACATAAAAAGCCCAAAGCTAATTATTCTAGATATAAAAAGCGACATACCTGATGGTGTTAAGTGTGGCGAACCCCTTGTCAACGGGGTCGGGCGTCCCCGTCGCCTCCCCGTGGGAATCTCGGACGCCCATCTTGTTGGACTGGCAGTAGGGGCTGAAGCAATATCAGAGATGAGAATGATGGAATCGAGCAGATACTATGGTCATTTGGTGATGGGGAAATGGTGGCGGGAAAGGGAGCAAACTGGGAGGTTGTTATGTAAGCTGTTCCGCATCGGGCGAGTCTATACAGAACCTGATATACATTTTCGTGATGATTTAAAAGAGTACATTACAAGAGGCAAGGTGAATTTCTTCATTGCTTGAACCAATCCAAATGATAATGCCGTAAACACCGTCCCCGTTCTCGGAATTCGCATCCCCTTCCCATGTTGCCATGCCATGATTTTGTAGATAAAATACAAAGCCCAAACCAACGCCAAGCGCCTTGCAATGAATCAGAGACGAAGAGCAGACGAGAAAGAATAATATATCCCAGCCAAAAGGCTATATAAGTCTCTCTAATCACCCTTCATATTTCCGCTTGACACCATTCACATTCGCGGATGGTGGCATAGCCTGAGCTCTCCGCTTTTTCTCCTCGCCCCCGGCAGCCATGTTGTGCTGGCGCTGCTTCCAAGCTGTTTTGATGATGGGAGCGAGGCGGATGAGATCATCTTCGGTGACGCGGTCCTCGATACTTTCAAGAACCTTTTCAACAGTGGAGATGTGGTTTGCATCGTTCTTGTCATCACGAATACGATAGAAGCGCCAGCGTCCTTCCGCATCTTTGGCACACTCAACGATAGTATCGTCAAGTGGAACACGCAGGGCTTTGAGATCTTCCCATTCCTTCGGCTCAACGAACATCTCCCCAAAATGACGGTACTCGCCAGCATTGAGCATGACGAACAGGTGGCATATCGGGATAGCGTCGTAGTCCAAGTAGGGCTGGGTGATACCCTCAGCCTCATCTTCGGTATCTGGCTCTAGCGTCGGAAACTCAAGACGCATACGGAAATCAATGGTGTTCTCTTGGGGTGGCTTCCACTTGAGGATGTGCTCGTCGGTGCCGATGCGGTACGGGGTACTGCGGCAAGTAAAGATGAGACCGTCGTTACCGTGAATGCGCTTGACCTTGGGGATAATTTCGCGGAACATCATATCCATGGCGTAACTGAATTGCGTAGATTTGTCCTCGATCGCGAAGGGGCGGTGGGCTTTCTCCTCCGGGAATTTGCGAAACATGGCATTGTATGGCCTGAGCACCTTTTCCTTGAAGTACGCCAACCGCTTGTCCAGGGTACGGTGCATCAAGCTTTGTCCATCCAGTACCAGACAGTCGAAGACCAGATATTTCAGCTGGGTGGTTCCATCCTCGTAGGTGTCGTTGACAAGCTCGCCGTCCACCAGGGTGTCGACGTGGTATCCCTGGAAACTTTCGTCGTTCGGCAGGGGGAAGTGTAGGCCCGGTACATAGCGGTAGTCGTTCTTGCGATCGATCAGATAGTGAATTTCCGGCATGTCAGAGTCGGGATCTCCGCGCGCAAAGTACATCAGGCAGCGGATGCCGTCGGTCTTTTCGCAGACAAAGTAGTCCTCCCGTTGCAGCTCATTGAGGTGCTTTGACGAGAAGCTGACCGGTTGTGCTCCAGGAAAGTTGAGGTTACTGCGCCCGAGGAGTTGGGCGACTTCGCGGCGAAATTGATCAGCTAGGTCATGGTCGGCTTTGATGCCTATCGCGTCTAGATCGGGGACAGCGTGGCCCATTGTGAAGAATCGAAGGTTAATAGAGGTGGGTGTTATGGCACGAGAAGCGCATGAATGGGTCTGGAAGGCTCGGGGTTCCCTCAAAAGTTGAGAGGGGGGTCAAGCTGCGATCAATAAGACTCGGAAAGCTTGGTGGAGTGATAGCAAATGCGAAGGGCGCGCGCCCGCAATCGCGACAATATAAACCAGACGTTTTTCGACTGCAGGTGGCTTTGAAGCAAGTGAATAAAGAAGATCACTCAAAGGTCAGAGTAAGGCTCGCTTTGCTCATGCTGTCAGGTTTCAAAGACAATGGATGATCGGCGAACAGAACGAGCTGGGAAATGCCCTGGTGCCTCAGGCATGTATCACGTAAGCTGATTATCTCTGAATAGCTTCACTTGGTAGGACTGCCCAGGCTACAGGGCTAGTGATCCTGCATAGTGCATTCACCGTAATGTCCTACATGACTACTCCATACATATAGTACGTATGCTTACATATATATCAGTCAGACTCAATAAGGTGGAAAGTATTCAATTGCAACTACTTTCGTCAAATGTACACATCACGCCAGCCGGGGTATCATATCGTCACCTTTCAAAGCAGACAGAACCAGCCTGTACCCATGGCCTATCCAGGGAAATCGAGGAGCGCAAAGATGCAAAGAAAATTGAAGAAGAATGGTACGATGGTCAGTACTCCTCCCGCACCCATGAACGCCAGCATCCAGTATTCAGTACAGGCAGTAATAGCTCAAACCCAACCACAAACGAAGAGAGAGTCGTCATAAATCATCGCCTGATAGGCGGAATTCGACTGGCATGCCAATCAAGAGGCTGCGGTGACCGGAGTCTTGCGGTTCCCTGGAACAGCGGATCTTTTGCCTACATCGATTCCACCAGCGGAGACATCAGGCTCCCCATTGGCATCTTCAACAGACGATTCCAAATCATCTGCGACAGTCGAGAAAAGCATTCCACCGAAAAGGGGCTGGCTATCGCCGTTGGAGAAAAGTCCACCGCCGTTCCGGACTCCCATAGCATGCGACATCTGCTCCTTGATGCGGACATATCTGTACTTCGACTTGGTGGTGATGATGGGGTGGCGAACAAGAGGCTGGGGCGCAGAACGGGCAATGGCAGCCATGACGGCATCTCTTTCTTCATCTGAATCAATAGGACCGGTGTTCTCAATATCTTCCTGCAGAGGAGCGTTGGCATCGATAGCAGCCTCTGTAGTTCGAACGGGTTAGTCATCTTGCGATCTATAGTGAGCATGAACAATATAATAGTAAACTTACTCTGCTGGCGAGCCTGGTTCTTCTTCTGATACTGCTGGAGAAGCATATCATACGGCAGTGTCCGGCCAGGAACCGAGCGCTTGGCACCCATTGAATGGCTCTTGCAGGTCAAGGAACGAGCGCACTGCGCGCCGTTGGGAAGAGTAACACCGCACTGTTTCTCGACATCGACAGGGCCCTTCGGCTTGGCCGTCTTTTGCTTAGGCTCGTCCTTCTTCTTCTTTTTCTTTGACTCCTTGCCGTCGTCCTCATCGGCCTTGCGCTTCTTGCCCTTCCTGTTGCCGTCCTCGGTACCCTTGGTGGCGCTCTTCTTGGCGCTCTTCTGGCCCATGTTGGGGTTGTCACCGTCAGCCTTGTCGGGGCCGTCATCGTCTCTATCATCGCCGGCCTTCAGGCGATTGGCCGCATCGCGGGCCTCCTTCTTCTTGCGCGCCTTCTCCTGCTTGGCCTTCAAACAGCCGCGGACATGCTCCGCTGCGGTTTGCTTGAGAGTGGGCCGCTTGCAATGCTTGCAGATTACGGTCTCGAGGAGGTCGTCTTCGCGCGGCTTGCCGGTCGGAAATACGGCGACGACTTTGCTGTCGAGGACGGGGAGGGGCGAGGCGGTAGGAGAGGTATCGATAGGGCCATCTTTGGCATCTATGTGTTTGTTAGTATCATAAACGCCTGTAGAAACATGTCCGGAGAGCTGTACCATCTGCCTTCTTCTTGGTGGACGCTTTGGATGTCTTCTTCACCTTGATCTTGCCGGGTTTGGTATCCTTGTCCGTGAAGGTGTACCCGGACGCATCAACCAGACTTCCCCGTCCTGTCAACAAACGTATAATTAGCTCAGACCATTTAAAAACCCTAGATGCGCCGAGCTTGATGCCAAAGTATCACAGGCGTTTTGCGCTTTTGACAGGAACCAGGTATTGCGTACCTTGACCGGGGTCACCATTGTTCGCCATGGTGAGCGCAAAGTGAAAGATTACCAAGAGACAGAACGATTTCTTGTCACTCAAAGAGCCTTTGAAATGGCGTGGGAGGTGGTTATCAAGGAATGAGTTCAGTCTCCGGAGTCAAGGTCGGCCTGGGGCTCCGCATTAGGATCGGTCACGTGCCATCTATTGATCTACTGAATAACTAGACATTTAGACATCTACTGTGCTTTGAGCGTGATATTTTTATTTATTGTTGAAAATGGCCAATGAGTGAGGGTATCAATTTTCTTTCAACCAATCTGTTTAAATAATACATTGTTGGTCGGTCAGATCAATCAGGCAGCGATTCCTGCCAAGCCTCTGGCCCTAAAAACCAGATAGTTGTAGTTGAAACAAAAATATCGTACAATATTGCATGCTAGAAACAAGAATTATGAATAATTTGCAAAGCAAAGGCTACTGTTTGTGCCGCCAAAGCCAAAGCTATTTGTCAAGGCAACATCAATCTGTCGGGACTGGGGATCTTTCGGCGCATAGTTGCAATTAAACCCATCAGCCAAGCGGTCTAGGTTGATAGTAGGTGGCATGGTATTCTGTTCCTTGTTAGCGCAAGGTCCAGCACAGTACGCCTAGTGCACAAGTGCAACTCACCTCATGGATTGCAAGTACACTGATCAAAGCTTCTATAGCTCCAGCACCGCCAAGCAGGTGACCAAGGGCACCCTTTGTGCTGCTAACGTTCACATCAGCAGCCTTATCTTTGCCATCAGCGCCAAGCAGAAGTGCTTTGATAGCAGCGTTCTCGGCAGCGTCGCCGACAATGGTCGAAGTTGCATGTGCATTGACATAGTCAACTGCAGCAGGGCGTAACTGGGCCTGCTTAAGAGCCTTTTTCATGGCCATGAACGCGCCTTCGCCGTTTTCCTTAGGCGAGGTCATATGGTGTGCGTCGCTAGAGCAGCCGTACCCTTTGAGTTCTGCATAGATCCGCGCCCCTCTTGAGAGGGCATGTTCTAGTTCCTATATCTCAGACATCAGTATCAGGTTGTAGTATTCGCGTAAGAGGCAGAAAACATACCTCAAGAATCATTACAGCTGCACCTTCGCCAACCACAAAGCCTGCACGGTCAGCATCGAATGGCCGTGAGGCCTTCTCTGGAGTGTCGTTGAATTCCGTCGCTAGACTTCTTGCGCGCGCAAAGCCACCAATGGCCAAAGGATGGATACAGGACTCGGCGCCACCGGCGACCATCACATCGGCATCACCACAGGCAATGAAGCGAGCTGCATCGCCAATGGAATGGGCACCAGTCGTGCAAGCCGTCGTTGCGGAATGGCTAGGGCCCATGAACCCGTATTTCATGGAAATATGCCCAGCGCCAAGGTTAATCAGCAGCTTTGGCACGAACAGTGGATTGACCTTCTTGTAGCCCTGTGCAAGAAGTTAGTCGTAGGCTTCCTTAGATCATGTACGATAGAAGGAACTTACCCCTTTGTCGTAGGCAATAACCGTGTTGTAGATTTCGTCAAAGTTTCCAATGCCTGATCCCAGGCAGACTCCCTATCAAAATGTTTTAGCATAGCTGTCGAACTGGCGCGTGCTCCCACACATACCGTCGCCTCCCTCTGCTCAAAAGGCTCAGGCTTCCAGTCCGCATCTTGAAGCGCCTCTTCTGTCGCCGCCATGGCATACTGCGCAAACTGAGCCATCTTCCGCTCCTCCTATCCGCCCCCAAAAGATCAGCATTGCAAATAAAAACACAAATCAAAAAAGTTAAGGTAGTTAGGGAAAAAAGCGTACAACTCGACTCAACCATTCGGAGGCAGTCCACCCCCCATTCTCTCGACTGCCCTGTGGAACAACAGCAGCAACTTGGCAGGGCTGCTCAGCATACCGCGCATCGCGATCTTTCACATTAACAACGCCACAATGGCCATCTAGCAAACGCTTCCACGTGCGCCGAATCCCTGAAGCCAAGCAAGGTGTTAGTCATAGTAGCATTTAGATATTGCAAACACAAAGCCCGATCAATCATGTATAATGAAATCCAGGATGTATACGGCAGGTACTGCCTCTTATCTCCCAGTGTCCCGCACTAATCTGCATGCCCTCCGTCATTGGCTGTCACAACCTTCCCCTTCCGGAGGGGGAAGTGGGGAACGTCGAGGGAGCTCGAGAGCCCGGAGTCCGGGAATATCGGATATCATGCATGGGCTCCCGGATAAGCGAAGATGGATAGAGCGCGCTCGCAGAGATTGTGCTGACAGACAGAATTGCGGTATTGCGTAATTGCAAAGTTGCATGCATTTTGTCCCCGATAACATGCCCATGTGAGCTCCAAGGATGACCTTGGTGCTACCAATGCCAACAAAACAACAAAAATAGCAAAGCAACTCACCTACACCTAGCGGTGTCACCGCCCCAAGACCGGTTACGACAACTCGTCGCATTGCATCGTAGCTCTGTATAAAAGCTATCGGAGGAGTTGTCAAAAGAAAGAAACGAAAAGCGGGCCAAAGCCAAGAAGGGAAGGTCTGCACGATCGGGACAACCCCATCTGTTCGTCTTTCCCTTTATAACACCTGCTGCTTCAGGAAACTCGACGAGACAGAGATATGTAGAACAATAAATATCGTCATTTCCAATTTTACTTTTCCTTCATCCCAATAACTCCCGTCATGCCTGCTTGGAAGACCTTCCTTACACTGGCTTTAGCCGGCTCCGCGGCCTCCTGCGCGCACCACGATAACGGCGAGGTAGTGCCCGAACATGAGCGGGCGGAATTACTAAAGAAGTGGGATCAGGAGGTACGATACTACAGCATCCAAGAAAAGAGGATCGATTCCTAACATGTAACCATCCAGTGGTCCTTCTCCGGCATTGCCAGCTTCGCCCACCTGAAGCCAGTCAAGTGTCTAATTGAGCCCGATGAGCACTACGACATTGCCATTATTGGCGCGCCTTTCGACACAGCCGTCAGCTACCGACCAGGTACGAAAGCAAAGCCCCTTCCCAATGTATCAGCATAAACCAACCAGAGAATCCAAATTAACAAAAACCCAGGCGCCCGCTTCGGACCACGCGCAATCCGCGCCGCAAGCGCCCGCCAAATGGCCGCAACAAGCTACAACACGCGCGCCGGCCTGAACCCATACCAATCATGGGCGAAGATCACCGACTGCGGCGACATCCCGATCACACCGTTCGACAACGGGCTAGCCGAGCGACAGATGTACGAAGCATTCCTTGAGCTAGGATCGCGCCGCATCGTGAACAAAGCACCCAAGGCGAACGGGATCGGCGCTACACACCCCAAGCTCGTAACACTGGGCGGAGACCACAGCGTTGCGCTGCCCGCGCTGCGGGCCCTGCACCAGATCTACCAGAAGCCGATAACAGTCGTGCACTTCGATGCGCACCTGGACACATGGAACCCTGTGCGGTACAGCGCGTACTGGCAGTCCGAGCAGACGCAGTTTAACCACGGGTCGTTTTTCCACAAGGCGAGTCGGGAGGGACTGATTTGTAATTCTACTTCTGCGCATGCGGGACTGCGGACTCGGCTTACTGGTGTTGATGCGGGGGATTATACGAATCCTGGGCCTGAGCAGGGATTTATTCGGGTTCATGCGGATGATATTGATGAGCTTGGGCCTATGGGGGTTGTTGAGACGATTATTGCCCGCACTGGGATTGATCCTGAGCAGCCTGTTTATCTTTCTGTTGATATTGATGTCTTGGATCCGTCTACGGCGCCCGGAACGGGAACGCCTGAGCCTGGTGGTTGGACTACGCGTGAGTTTATTCGGATTCTGCGTGGGTTGGAGAAGTTGAATATTGTTGGGGCGGATATTGTGGAGGTTTCGCCGGCTTATGATAATAAGGGAGAGACTACTGCTCTTGCGGCGGCGCAGGTTGCTTTTGAGATTATTACTAGTCTTGTTAAGTCTGGTGTTGATGAGGAGCTTGGTGGGTGGTATGGGTGGATGGAGCAGGAGAAGAAGAAGGAGAGTAAGGATGAGCTTTGAATTTGGACGGATCTAAGATCTACGAGATGTATGTGGAATGAAGTTGAAGAATGAATGACATATAATGTTTTGAATCCACCCATGGATGATATATGTAAACTGAAGTGATGTCATGGCTGTAGAGCCCAGGTGAGCTCATTTAGCCTATGATATCAGAGACTCGGACCTCGACTTTGGAAGTACAATACCAAAATACTACTGAGTAATGTATATATCTTCAACCAAATAACTTCATAGAACTAGAATTGGAGTCTGTGACTTTCTAAGACCCAGAAACAACGTTGCTCTTCAGTGAGACATAACTTGAAAGACTGCGAGATATCGCAACATGAACGGAGATGCTTGTATCGAGATCACGTGCAGACGAGTAATGGGCGATTGTAGATCAGATTGGAATAAACGGCGAGATCACAGAGGCAAAAGAAGACGCAGAGAAGAAGCCGGATCTGCAAGAGAAGGGTACAGCAAGCTCAAGTTCATAGCCCGGTGGTCGCAAAGTTGGGGGTACATAAATAGCACGTGAAAAAGCAAAAAGACAGGGGGATATGGGGGATATGGGACAATGGGACGGAAACCGTCCAGCCAAAACACGACGCCCTGACGTCCAACGCCGAGAGAGACGATCAAAGAGGTGCAAGCGCCGGGTGCGGAGAAGGTAATATGTAGGATGGAAGTGTAGCCGACGCGACAAAAAGGGGAGGAGAAGGTCAAAATTGCTGTCGCTGTAGTTCGTAAAGGAGAAGAATGAGGGTGAAGGTGAGAATAGAGGAGGGTAACTCCAGACCAGGTCGTTGAAGACGGCAGATAGACGCAGCCAGGCGCAGCAAGAAGAAAAGAAGCGAAGATAGAGAGCAGAAAAAAAAGGACACAGCAAATTAGAGAGGCTAGATCTCAAACCGGGATATGCGAACAGAGACAAAAAATAAGAGAAAAGGGGATCAAGAAAAAGCACAGAAGCCATTTTCAACTGGAAAACGTAGATATGGAACGCTTCAGATAGCATCGCTAGCCATAATACAAGACCACACTCCCCCCTTTTTTTTTGTCGCCGAATTTGGATATCCCAGAAAACCAGTCCAGCCAGAAATATTTGCCGCCCAGTAGAACGTTGAAAGAGTTAGAAAAAGAGAAATAAACAGGTTCATTCCATCGTAGCTGCTTCGAGGCGCGCGTCAACCAGGCATCAACCCAAGTGCAACATATCCGCACTCGGGACCAACCTGTTGCGATAAGTCCGTAAAGTCTAAGTTCACAGCAAGCGGCAGCCCCTTGACTTCTTCTTGGGCGCGGGCTCGAGTGCCGCGACAATAGCCTAGAAAATAGAAACAAAACAGGTTAGTGGCGGTGTGGAGATATCGGGCAGCAAAAATTGGAAGATTCGGTGTACCTCGTCAAAGACATCCTTCAGCTTATACTGTGTCAGGGCAGAACACTCGACGTATTTAACAGCGCCAAGTTCCTTAGCCATCCGGTCACCGTCTTCCTTGCGGATGGGGGACATCTTCTGGCGGGCGAGCTTGTCCCGCACACCGGCATCATCGCGCAAATCGGTCTGGGTGCCGACGATCAGGCAGGGAACACCGGGGCAGTGGTGGTGGACTTCCGGGAACCACTTCTCGCGGACGTTCTCGAATGAAGCAGGTGAGGTGACGGAGAAGCAGACCAAGAACACGTCAGTCTGCGGGTAAGAGAGCGGGCGCAGGCGGTCGTAATCCTCTTGACCGGCGGTATCGAACAGTCCAAGAGTGTAAGGCTCATCGCCGATCCTGAATTTGGAGAGCGATCGGTTAGAAGTGTTATCCTTTTGAGGTTGGACGTATAATTTTTTTTTCTCGGGGAGGGGGGGGGGTTTCGGATGATGACTTACATCACGGTCACGGCGTAGTTGTCAAAGACAGTGGGGACATATTCCGAAGGGAACTTGTTCGTTGTGTATGAGATGAGCAGGCAGGTCTTTCCTACTGCACCGTCCCCCACCACGACACATCTGGGTTGTTAGCCATGAGATCTGGGAGGTCGCCTAAGGGGAAGCGGAAATAGGATAGCGTACTTGATGGTAGCGACGACCATTTTGAAGAAGTATTGATGTAAGAGTGTTAAAGAGGAAGAGGTGTGGAAGACAAAAAGGGAGGAAGAAGCTGTGGTCTGGATTGAATGGGGCAACCCGCAGAGTATGGAGTCTAGACACCTAGTCTCGATACACCGTACAGCTTTTTTTTTCGCTTGACTGTCTATGTATTTATTAGATACTAGGATACTTTTATATTTTTTATATTTTTTATATGTACTTTTTATATCTAATTTATATGTAATATATAATATCTATGAAAATTAGAATATTTTCTTAATGTCATTCATTACTGCCAAGAGAAACGGTATCAGTCTCCCTCTCTCCCTCTCTCCCTCAATCTCCCTCCTCGACTCCTCTATATCAACGGCCAGCCGCTGTCGGCTAAGCACTGTGATTATTTCTCTATTTTCTAGACTCGAATTAAGGTCTCTATGAAATCACATTACAGACCCAATTCCATCCAAGTACTAAACACCTATAACCCCAATACTACCCTAAGTCTTATAAGATAAGCCCAGTCTTAAAGCACGAACAAAAGGAGACCCGGAGTATTTTCCCCCTTTTCCTCTCGAGTCAACTCATTTTCTTTCACCCTTTTCCCGTGACACGAAAGAAAAGAAAAGGGAAAAAAAAAGCAAGTTAATAAAAAAAAAGTCCCCAATTTCAATTCCGTTTCACCATTCACGGGTTCTTGGTCTCCCGTCTCCCCTCGGCCCCAAATCTCCCCTTTTCACAAACCCGCCGTTTTATGAGAGATCCAAGATAGACAAAAAAATACAATCCATACATAGTTTCATACACTCAAACCCAATCCAGCATACTCTAATTCTTACTTACTCCATCATCCGTAAGTGGCTTGTTCCCATCACAGCTTGGCAGCCCGATCCAGATCCAGGCTCTCCACAACTATCGCATCAACTGCGTTGGCTGAGGTCATTGCCCAGATGGGTGACTCACATTACTAACTAGTTATGCGCATGGATGAGTACCTACCTATCTAGGTCATCTAGGAGCTAATGGATTGCTGACTGACGGCTGACATGACATCCGTATATTGCAGCATGCGTCCTCCATACGGAGCACCTCCGTCCACGGGTACAATATATCTTTACAGTAAGCACATGCACATGCCAGGGGTGCCAAGCTGATCAAGTCCGTATCTCATGGGTCCTCAAGCCCTTCCGTCGCGGTATCTGGTATGCATGCATGCATATATGCAGGTACATGCACGGGTAATATACGTGGAGAGACGTGGTATGAGGCCTGGTCGACGAGCTGAGTAATGGTTGAGGGATAGGTTGGGGGGAGACAAGAAAAAGAAAAGACAAGAGTCAATTCAATATGCACAGGTCTAGTTAGCCTCCGACATTTGAAATAAAATCCAAATCCAAATCATTCTTGCAGTGAAGGATAGCAGTGCATATAAGGCCGCGATGCGTGAAGTTTGGGCTGAATTAGACCGGGATACTCGATCCTGGTATAAGCCAATGCAAAGTACCTTGTCTAGTGGGCGAAGCTAGGGGAATTAACCCTATTTCTGACTGCGGAGACAGGCCGTAACTGCAGGAAATGAGAGACATGTTACAGCTCGAGGGTCTTAGAACGGCAAGCCGGCCGGATCGGAATAATCGCTTGGTGTCGGTCTTGGAAGTCTGCTGTCGTGTGGATCGAAACTGCCGAGCGCTTTGGAGTGTACCGACTGTGCTTGACCAGGTTGTGGGTTATGGCCCGCAGTCGACAAGGACTTATGTATCTTTCCCGACGATACAAACTACTATAATGTGTAGTGTAGTGCAGGGCAGTGCAGGGCAGTGCAGTGTAGTAGGGTAAGTCTTTCGCTACCGCTTGGGTATTCAATTTTCGGGATTGACACCTATCCAAGTCTATTGAACTGTTACAGTCTTGGAGATAGATACAATATGTACCTTTAAACCCATGAATACATAAAAACAGTAACGCCGAATGCAAATGATGGACTGACTCATCGTCCGGGTGAACAGAGTATATCGAGGATGTGTTGCACCTTGTTCAAACAACTCAAAACGCCGCTTGCTGGATTGTATGGAGATGCAAAATTAAGCCATAAAATAAGCCACACAGGGAAGTTCAATTCGTAAGATCATGATCGTCGTGTGCGGTGAAATGCACACAGGAATGCCGGGGTTTAGGTTCGTTTGGAGTGTCCATCATCCGAGTTGGGCTCTGCCTCTGCCTCAACTGGAGCCGGGTCGCCCCGGCGTTCGGGACTACCGTAGCCCATCTAGAATCAAGTTAGAGGAGATCATCAGAAAACACTGTTTGGCGACTTACCTTGTCAAGTTTGTAGTTGACCATGAGAAGACTCAACGGAATGAGGGGGAGGGTGGCGATGACAGCCAGCGTCAACAGCCTGTTCATGGTCTCTTGGTACGCACGGTTGATGGCAATGCGAGTTGGAGATCCCATTGGGTACGACAGAGCAGTGGTCAGTTTGCCGAAGATTTCAGCAGCTTGGCCTTTGCTTTCCTCGGGGAGGTAGCGGAGAAGTTTGTGTGGGATGGCAGAGGACCAAACGGCTCCTGAGACAGCGGCGCCCACTGCACCACCCATCTCCATTGAAGTCAGGAACATCGCAGTGGCTGCTGCGACTTCCTGGTGGCTGGCGGAGGCTTGGACGCCCAGTTGGACGGGCACGTTAATTAGACCGCCTCCGATGCCGACTATGATTTGTGTGCCGAGGACTTGGAAGTGCGAGGCTCCTTCGCCTCGGTACAAGAGCATCAGGGCTAGGCCGCTCATGTACACAACACATCCGATGGTAATGTAGACGCGGTATCGTCGAGTGTACTTGATAAGCAGCGATACGCTGAATGCAGCAATGGTTGAGGTGAAAGAAAAGGTCTGGGTGACGCGCCCGGCAGTGGCGACGTCGTACCCTTGTACAACCTGCAGGTAGGAATACAGATAGGGCTGAACGGAGAAGTAGAAGGCCACTAGGTAAGGTTAGCAAGAGCATCTCGAAAGCCGAGAGAATATTTAACTTACTGAAATACCAGAACGCCAATGCACAGCCCGCAAGAGCAGTCCTCTGCTTGAGGAGGTGGAGAGAGAGCAGGGGCTTGGGTGCCAATTTCCGCGAAGTCTCCCAGAGCGGTAGCAGACACAGGCAAACAACACCAAGTGCGATCATGACCAGAATACTGGCATTCTTCCACCCATTCTTTGCGTTGGCCGCGAGAGTCAAAGGCACCAGAATTAATGTGACGGCAGCCGACAAAAGGACCAGTCCACCCACGTCCAGATCGTACCAGGTCCGACGCATGATGCTGGCCAAGTCCGTCCGTCTTCTGGTCCGCTTTTTGATCAAATTCAACCTCTGGGCTTTCCGTTGATTGAATAGCAGCGTGAGGGCAAGTGGCAGGAATGATGCGGGCAAGATAATAGCCCACATTCCATAACCCCATCGCCATGAGGAAGTGCGCAGCACCGCCCCCGCAATGGTCGGCCCGAGCCAGACCGTAACCAAGAATGGGAATTCGGGCAGGAGGGCGAGGAAGGCACGGTTGAGCAAGTCACTGCTGTCGGCGATAAAGACTTGTTGGAGGATCTGCAAGCCCGTCGAGCCGGCGGAGTAGAAGATTTGGGCAGAAGCGTAGGTCTGGACGTTGGTAGAGGCAGCCATTTGGATGTATCCCAGGACATATATAAGGATGCTCAAACAGAAAGCCTCGAAGCGACCAAATACGTCGGCGATTTTAGCCATAGGGGGTTTGATGACGGCTAGAGATCGATTAACGATTAGCAGCCGCTCATTTTTGCGGGGTAGTAAACTCACCATTGACCACATTTTGGACAACGAGGACGGTCGAGATTAAAGAATGTTTACTGAATGAACTCGTCGCATATGCAGACAGCGACATCACAGTCTGACCTTCCAGCGACGTGCAGAATGCCATGAGGAATATGCTTCGCGCTAAGTCAGTAGGGGTTCAGCAAAAGCACGGGACTGCAAGCCACACGAACCTGACATAGGCTATCATTAAAGACTTAGTTGTCCAAGTCAAATTGATGGCCTCAATCTTTTGGACCCCCTCCTGTATTTCATCCGGTGTGGACAGCCCACTAGACTGGCCCTCAACCTCGCAGCCATCCTGCAACAGTTGATCCCTTTCGTCCTCCATTCTGGCGTTTTCGTGTTCGATAGTGCCGTAGGACGGCCCTGAGCGTGGATCGAGAAGTGGCATCTCGTGACCGATGCACCGTTACCACAAGATCGTATACGTTCAACAGAAGTATTCTCTAACGGAAAGCGTCCATATAAGAATAACCGGCAAGAGAGTTCGGTCTGGGATTGGTCGAAACCATATACAAAAGACAGCGATCTTAAAAGCGGCGATTAAGCGGGAAACAGATCATCAAAAAAAAGAGTTCATGCGACATCAGAAGTGAAGTAGCGGCAGGTGTATCACATAAAAGGGAAAAGAACCCCTGCTCTAATAATGAGTAAGTACTTCCGCTCTTCAGCCCAGTAGCCCGAACCAGTCAGATCCACAGAGAAAAAGAAACGACAACACGAGATGCCAACAGCGAATCGGAGACCGGATTAGGACAGGAAAAGAAGAAAATAAATATGGGGCGCGATATGTAAAAAGTTGTGGAAGCGCGCTTGCCTCGGGGGTCGACCCATGAAGGGCTATTGTAAGAAGCAGGATCCAGTAGGCAGCTATGGGGCAGATTAGCAGATGGGTAGATCCGCCGTGCTTCGGAGGGGAGACACCCAAATGAAGGGGAAACAGGTCTTGAAGAGTTCAGGCTTGCAAGTCTTGGGTTCGCTGGGCAAAACGACACCAAGGCCGATCGTCGGTCGCACTTATGCACGTTGATGGGGTCGGTGGTGGCAGAGAGACGAGGTGAGAGGCTGAGGTCCGATCTCAGCTCATCTCTAGCATTCCAGGATGCTGCACCAAGACAGTTTAAGAAACAGTGTCCCGAGGTCACAGTCGTAGTCCAGTCATCATTCTGGGATGTTGAAATACCCAGGTGCTTCCCAGAGTATTATTCCCCAAAGGTATGGAAAGATGTGTCAAAGAGGAAAATTAAAAAAAAGGTGGAGTTCCGGGCACGGGAATGTTACAATTGGAGGGGTACCCGCGGAATACATCAGTTCACTTAGTGGCATGAGCTGAGTCTGTGGTACTGCACTGGTACTGCCAAGTCACTTTTTCCCTGGTTCACCTCATCAGATAAGATGAAAGTTTGATTTCCCTTTTGATCTTTGTTACTGTCTTATTTGTTCTGAAGTTCTTTTGTTTTTTAGTAAAGAGGGAACTTCATAACTACATAATATATACGAAATGTCTCCACTATCTGGCAGCAACATGCATTGAGACCCCGTTAATTAACTCTGAACTAGGGAAACATGTCATTGCCGGAATGACGGAGCCGGTCACTTGACCTGGGGATATATCATTTTCCCTCCTACATTCAATGTAATATTTGATATACTTTATACAATATAGTGGAAAAGATATTTGAAAAGGGGACGGAAGAACGGAGCAACTGGAAAGAATCTCTACTTTTCTCCACTTGTGTCATATTAACACGCGACTGGTGTGACCTCGGCATCCGAAATAGGGCTTGTGCGGCGCATACACCCGATTGTCGGGATTACACCGCACTAGGCATAGTAGGATCAGATAACTCCAATTTGGAAGGTGTGATATTCTTTCTAAGAAGTTAGTGTACAAATATAGAGCAGCTTTGCATTAATATGAAAAGAGAAAAGAGAACATGAACAGAAGGTGGATCCAAAGTCTATATAATCCGCATATAGGTAGAGGCCCAGGAGCACAATGTATGAAATAGACATCCAACACAATGCTTTAAGTCCCACCTACCAACGCTGAATTCTCAAGGAATTTAACATGCACAGTGTACTTGTAGATGTGTGTTCAAGTTAGCATTAACTGCTCCGTTAATGCACCTGGTAACCACAAGTGTGCCAGCATGGCTGATCATCCGCCATGACAAGAATCGAACAATGAATCTGGGAATAAATTAATTCTATTGACGGAAACCTGTCCGCACATCGGCTGATCTGCGCCATATCAGTCATCTTTAGGACATGCACGGGTGGACCTGAGATTCTGTGGAGCCGTAATATCTGCAGCAAGCCGGTATCTTTAATTCTACATAGATAGATGATAAACGTCCTGCCGTGCTCCATTATAGTTTATGGCCAAAAATAGTATTGCTATACTTCATTTCAATTATCCTATCCATCAATATAAGATGTTGTTTCTTCGCAGTGGCCATCGCCATCTACTTACTGGGCATATAACCAACAACATCCCGCTAATCTATTCCTGGTCGATAATCAAATGACCAAAATTGACAGGAAAGTCCTTGCCCTCACTTGATGGCCGGGCAGCATAGACACCAACCCAGAAATCCTTCACATTCTCCTCGTCAAAGACCCAAGTGACCTCCCGGATAGGGGACTTCTGCAACCCCTCGACAAGATAGATCCACAGACTGTTGTCCGTTTCCTTGACCAGCTCAAGAGTTGCTGCACCACCGCCTGAGGGCACTGGGATCAAGCTCCAGTCCGCCCAGTTATCTTTGGCGACGACGCTGAGGTGGGGTCTGCCGTTGGTGAGTTCAATGCCGCTCTTCACCCACTTCTGGCCACCATCGGCGGTATTCAGAACCAGGATCACACCGCCCTGGTCATAGTTCTTCTCCCAAAGGGCATTGAAGGCGACGCGGATCCGCTTGAAAGACTTCAGCGGCACAGACTTGTACAAGATCGGGGCTGAGAAGCGGATGGTGGAGGGCGGCTTGGCCCATATATCTGTGGAAGCTGGTGCTTTGATGATAAACTCTGGAGGGAGAGCACCGTTGCCTGGCACTTTGGCATCTGAGTTGGCGAATTTAAATTGCGATTGCGACATGGTGGGATGTGGAATGCGGGGAAGCAGTGGTAGTCACAAATGGAGTATGTTCAGTCACCACGCCGTCTGTCATATATTTGGACAAGAGGGTGGTTGAAGTGGAAGATTGAGGATTCCAGACTAACTGAACTCAGATAGTGAGCAGAAAGATAAATGATCTCACTTATGCGAGCAAAACAGGCAGTGCCGCGACTTCAGCTACGTCACTACATACCGGACATTTATCGGAAAATCGTGTCGCGCAATTGTTTTCTAGTGAATTCATCCAAAAGCTACGGAGACATTCTCGAGTTGACACTTTTGTTCTCTACCTTATTTCACTATTTACAATCATATTCCTTGAAGTCCAGAAACATTTGAGCTCCACGATGTACATCATCTACTCGACGGGTACCACGTGACCACATTGATGATGTAAGTTCTCCGTGGGGCCCCCAGGTTCCTTTTTGAGTATCATCAATCATGGCTGCAGCGTGCCAGCTTATTGGACCAATTTGCAGTTGAACCTAGTCCCAAGGGTGTATACCCCTTTGGTGACACAACCTACCATGACTACACGACTACTTCATCCCGATGAATGGGAGCTTGCCTCACGATCCTCAATTGATTCGCAGGGGACGTTCAACCTCGATGAAGCCGATTTTGAAGCGCAGGTCCCTTATTCATCCAAATTTGGCGAACGTCAACTGCCCTGGCTGTCTCGAATATTTTCGACGGCAGCAGCGGGTTATCGTCGCCTGAACAACACTTCCAGACCGGCCCTCGCAGGCACGCCACGACCGAGCTGTTCTCGACGTTTTTGTATCCGCCGCTGTTGCTACCTCCCCGTCGTCGCCGGCATCGTTTTTGTTCTCGCGCTTTTCACATCGATACTCTTCCCCTCATATACTCATCTGCCCGCGCATTATTCTACACTCCGGAAATCATTACTCGAGAGCTCATATCCCGGACGAGGCAATCCCCGCCAGGAGAAGGTCTTCATTGCAGCTAGTCTGTATGATAGCGGTGGCGAGCTTGCGCAGGGCCAATGGGGAACACAACTTCTGGAATTGATTGATCTGCTTGGGTCTGACAATGTGTTTCTGAGTATCTACGAAAATGACAGCGGCGAGGAGGGAGAGCGCGCATTGCGCGCGTTAGAGGAACAAGTGCAGTGCCAGAAATCCATTGTGTCTGAAAAGCACCTGGACCCGAAGACTGTACCGACTGTGACCATTCCCGGTGGATCAAAGCGAATTAAGCGCATCGAATATTTGGCCCAGGTTCGGAACCGAGCACTACAGCCATTGACCGACCACCCGGATATGAAATTCGATAAGCTACTCTATCTGAACGATATCCTCTTCCATCCCGCCGATGTCCCCCAGCTCTTATTCTCAACAAATGCCAACGAGGATGGCATTGCCCAATACCGTGCAGCCTGCGCCGTAGACTTCGACAACCCCTTCAAATTCTACGATACATACGCCACCCGGGATCTTGAAGGTTACAGCATGGGTCTCCCTTTCTACCCATGGTTCACATCATCCGGCAAAGGTGAGAGCCGAAGCGATGTGCTAGCCGGAAAAGACGCAGTGCGAGTGCGCAGCTGCTGGGGCGGAATGGTGGCGTTTGATGCCAAATACTTCCAAACCGGCTCGCCGCCTACAACACCCAACCCAGCACGTTTCCGCTCCGGACACGATCTCTTCTGGGAGGCGTCTGAATGCTGTCTCATTCACGCGGACATCCAAGACCCGCAAACCAACGTCGACGAGATCGCCGATACGGGCATCTACATGAACCCGTTCGTGCGGACGGCATATGACCACCGCACCCTCTCCTGGCTCGGAGTCACCCGCCGCTTCGAGGGGCTGTACTCGTTCCTTCACAACCTTGGCAATCATCTTGTCGGTCTGCCCTGGTACAATCCCCGTCGTGCGGAAGTCCCCGGTCAAATTGTGCAGGAGACTGTGTGGGTTCCGGATGCTGCGCAGGATGGTGGCGGCTCTTTCCAGGTCGTTGATCGGGTTGCGGGCAATGACGGCTATTGTGGTCGTCGTGGACTTCAAGTTATTGTTGAAGACCGTAAGCCCGGGCAGAAAGGATTCGAGAATATTCCTGTCCCGTCGTAAAAGCTATAATGTTCTGAAATCGATACCCATTCTACCCATTCTTGCCATATAGATTTGCTTACATTTCGGTGTCTTTGGTGTACTGATAGTTTTGTTGGAGACGTCTTTAGGAGCATTACATAAACGAATACTATACCAATGTTTATACCTCTTACTCCAGCCAAGACTACGCTCTGGTGTATCAAAGCAAACACCTGGAACCGGAGTTGAATTCTCCTCTAGGATACCCATCGAGGTTATCACGGCAGTGAGGGAAACAGGAGCAAAAGGCCGAGGTAGAAATAGGTTAGTCATTGTTTCTATTGGCGAAAGAAGTATCATGATGTGCCAGCATCCGAATAAAAGTCTACAGACCAGGCCCGTTCCGCAGATAGCTATAAGGGCGGAATTCCCCCATTCCCCCGCATTTCCCCAGATAAGGTATATATAGTCTGCCTAATGGTTACTTGGTATACTAGCACTAGGAGGCAATAGCTGGCGAATTCATCATGGCCATCACCTCAGAAGCATTGATCTCAGTCTGGACGCATCTACCAGCCATCCTTATCACCCTTGCCTTATTCCACTTCACTCGCAATTATCTCAAACCAGGAGTAACGTCAATTCCTGGACCATTACTGGCCAAGATAACGAACCTTTGGAGGTTCATCGATGTCGCCAATGGTTGTGCAGAAGTGACGCTTCACAACCTCCACCAGAAACATGGGGACTATGTTCGACTAGGACCTAACGTGGTCAGTGTGCGGAATTTGGATGCCTTGAAAACTATATATGGAATTAATAAAGGATATGAAAAGGTGTGTTCAAGTCACAAGAAACTGATCGGCCTTTTCGCTAACATTCCCAAGACACATTTCTATTCTGTTCAGCAGCAGCTTGCCAAAGGCAGACCGACGCCTACACTATTTAGTACAACGGATGAAAATTTCCATGCTGCTATCAAAAGGCCTGTCTCATCGGCTTACTCGATGAGTACTCTGACCGAATTCGAGCCTTTTGTCGATAGGACTATCCATACCCTATTTGGGAAACTGGATGAGTTTGTAGCTGAAGCTAAAGTATGCGATATTGCTGCTTGGCTACAATACTGTAAGTATTCCATTTCTCCCCGTGAAACATGAGAGCAGGAGCTAATGTAACTCGAAAAGATGCATTTGATGTCATCGGAGAATTGACATTCAGTAAGCCACTTGGGTTCCTGGAGAAAGGGAATGATATCGACGGTATCATCGTCGCGTTGGAGCACATGCTCGACTATTCCGGAAAGGTTGGCATTGCGACAAATGAGGTAATTAATAAAGCTAATTAGGTTGAGAGATAGATTGGGCAGATGCCATGGCTTGACTACTTTTTCATCAAGAACCCACTCAGGAGCCTTTTTGGAGGGGGATCGACCGGAGCTGTAGCTCGCTTTGCTCGCGCACGACTAGATGAACGACTGAACCAGCAACGCACATCACCAGTGGCCAAAACACACAAGGACTTCCTCGATCGGTTTTTGGAAGCGAAAAAAGAGCACCCGACTATTGTAAACAATAAGCAAGTCTTCTCGTATACGATCAGCAATATGAATGCTGGCTCCGACACGACGGCGATTTCCCTCCGAGCAATACTTTATTATACCCTCAAGGACCGCCGAGCGAGTATGAAGCTGCACCAAGAGCTCACCATGGCCTTGAAAGAAAATCGTATCTCTTTACCTGTCTCGTGGAAGCAAAGCCAAGAGCAACTCCCTTACCTCGATGCAGTGATCAAAGAAGCACTACGTCTTCACCCGGCCGTGGGATTGATGCTTGAGCGGGTCGTGCCCGCCGAGGGACTCCAGCTTCCTGATGGCCCATTTCTACCGGCGGGCACGATAGTTGGTGCTAATCCGTGGATAATACATCGCCACCGGATCTTCGGGGAGGATGTGGAGTCATTTGTTCCGGAACGGTGGCTCAAGATGAATACTGAGTCTGAGACCGATTTCCAGGATAGAAAGCAGAAAATGCTTCGTGCGACATTTACTTTCGGGGCTGGACCGAGGACTTGCATTGGGAAGAATATCAGTCTGCTTGAGATCTATAAGCTGATTCCATCGCTGTTTCTAAGATATAAGGTGAGGATATGGTTCCAAAATGAGGTTCGAGTCTAACTAGGGCCCTTCCAGGTTGAACTCGATGATCCGAGTGCAGAATGGGAGATTGTTAATGCATGGTTTGTGAGGCAAAAGAATATGGACGTGAGGCTGAGATATAATGTCGTAGCATAAGCCTCGGAAGGGGACAAAGAGGGAAAACTAACTCGAAAGGGCAATCCACACTCTGTTTACATTAGACCCAGAAGGTTTTATATTGCAGATACTGGTTACCTGAGACTAGAGTAGCTGAAGTTCCCTTGCTGGCTTGGAGGAGCTATTAGTAGAAGACCCAAGAAGATCATGCTTAAAAGGTATCACAGCCCGTTCCAGTGATTTGGCTGTCCGTAATAGCTGATGAACAAGATATCCTATAACACAATGAGACAGATTGGTAGAAGCCGAAGCAATTAAAGAGCACTGTTTGTTCACTGGAAGATCTCTTTGTTTGGCATACCCAGAACAGTGGGATGTCTGTTTAGAGACCTGTTACAAATGAACATGTTACAGGTATGATATGTTCCTTATGGGAATGATATCTAGAATACCTATACCTAAGTAACCTAGGTGATAACCAAGGACCTTTCTAACATATATCTACATATGTAGGCAGGTATATACTTACTTGTATGTTCCTTCCCGTCGTATTCTCAAAAGGAAAGAGCCCGTCAATTTGCCAGGTGTGCCTTCCCAAGGTGAACAATTGATCCTAACACGTCCTCCACGCGTCCAACGTCACATAAATTTTTTTTGTTTTCTCCCTCTTCTCTTTTTTTCTTCTCCCCACCCGGATACTCTGTTCCATCATGGAGAAAGCCAAAGTCATCGGACCTAACGGTCTTGCTCCAATTTCTCTTCAGAGACAAGCAGACATTCGCATCACGACCGAGGTGATCTACGACGTGATCACCAACAGCAACATGATTAGCCTGGAGGAGAGCGCTCATGCTCCTGCTGCTGTTCGTAACAAGGCTCGTGCTGATCGTCTCGCTGGTGTGCAGACAGTGTCGGCTCGCCTCAACGGCCGTCGCTTCACCCAGGTGAATGTTAATGATGAGCCGCGTAAGCTTTGTGATGCCTCTAAGGATATCGAGAAGGCGATGAAACTCGCAAAGGTACGTCACACCCTTCCTCCATCCACGCCCCCATCCACACCTTGACATCTCCACATGTGCATGTGCTCCTATATTCGACTCGTTCTGTTCTCTGCTCTCGTTTCCTTTTTGTTCACGGGTCCCATCAATCCCCGTCACTTCCGAGGACAACACTTGCCTTTCTTCGTCACTCCTGTCTCACACTGGTCTTGCATAGGACAAGCAAGCTGCTGCTTTTCGTGCCACTGCCCCGCGTGCCTCCCCTGCCCCGAAGAACTCTGGCATCGATCCGCGTGCCGAGCCGTTTGTTCCTGCTGGACCCAAGGATGAAGTCGCTCATGCGCCTCTGAAGAGTGCCCCCCACAAGGCCGCTCCTGTCAAAGCCGCTGGCGAAAGCAAGGACGCAGATAACGACTCCGCCGCTGGTTCCAAGAAGGCTGAATCCACCGGGGGTGAGGAGTCCGCAACCTCTCCCAAGAGACCCAGAGGTGTTACTGCTCCTGCTGATTTCATGAAGCAGGTCCGTTTGCTTCACTTGCAGAAGCAGATGGCACCCAAGGCTGTCCCTGCTGGACCTCCTCGTCGGATTATTTTCGGGAACCTTCCGGAGTGGGCGGACATCTCCAGCGTCCTGCAGCTTGTCTACGGCGGTGCAATCGAACGTGCCTGGAGTGAGAACGGCGAAGTCATCGTGCAGTTCGTTGATCAGGACGTCTGTGTCAAATACTTTGAGAACCATTCCGAGGGGATCAATCTGAAGGATGGCGATTACGACGTCACCATCTCTGTTGTCATGCCCGAGGAGGGCCTGCAGGATAACGCCGAACTCTGGAAGCGTGTGCAAGGGGGTGCTTCTCGCGTCGTTTCTCTCTCTGGTCTTCCAACTGGCTTCAAGACTACCGACAATGAAAACGTCTTGGGTATTGCCGCTGACCCCGTCTGGGGTGGGAAGAGCTTCGAACGCATTCTGATCACGCAGGCTGAGGTAAATTTGCATGCCAGTATTTCTATGTTTTGAGTCCCTACTAACTTGTCTTTCCAAGTCCGGCGTTAATGTCTACGTATCCTTCTACGACCTCCATGACGGGTGGGACTTCTTGCAAAGCATCAAGGAGGGAGCGTACGACTGCATTGCAGGCTTTGAAGTCGATCCGTAAGTTGCCGGTTTACAGTTTCCCACCCGATTGTTTACTGACTAGTTATTCCACCAGATGCGCTCTGGCTCCGGGATTCCATTTCATGGATGAGCCCAACTTGATGTTCTCTGGAATTCTCGCCGTGGAATAGTTGGATATGAACTTCGTATCCATCGACAGCAACGGCCGAGTCGATAGCCATCATGGCTATTCGAATGGAGATATGGGAATTAGGAACGAATATCTCTGATTGAGATCTTGCGATTTGTTTCGATGGGGTTTTCAGTTGATTTTTCCTCTTGTTAGGACATGATTATCTACCGTAGCCCACTAAATGAAACATAAGTTATGCAATTGAGAACCATGGCCCATGGGAACACCGCTTCACAGATCCTGGAAGCCCTATAGCATGTAGCAGCTGCCACAGTAGGAGAAATCCGACGTAGACATGCAGGTCAACCATGACGATGCCCGACACACACACCACCTTAGCCGTACAACCCAGATCCCTGCACGCTCACCCTCGCACAACCTCAATGCGGTCTCGAAAAATCCCGACATCAAAATCTCCAAGAAGGGCCACATCTGCAGAGAAACCCATAATATTTAGCCCTGGCCAATTGGCCAATTTAAATTAAATTAGTCACGAACTATATCGGCAGTTGCAGTGCCCCTCCTGCCCTTTTCATATTAGTGCTGATGAGATTCGACAGCGCCGAAGAGGGACAGTGGTCAATTGGAGCTTATTGTGGAGTTTTGCAATTTAGTGCAAACTGTAGCGCCGGGGATGTCGAACCGATGTGGATAGGTTTGAGTTGTCTAAATTTTAATTTGATGAATGGTATTGGTATATTCGTACGGAGTACAATATATACAATATACAACATACACAACTCTGCAGTAAAATGCCCAAGCCAATCCAACCTTGGATGCATGCAACTCGCCCCATATGCCGTATTACTCCGTTCAACTTTCCGTGCAGAGTCGCCATGGGATCAAGATTGGTGTCTCGCACTGTGACACAATAAGCTGTGCTATTTCTATACTGCATAGCCCAGCATCTTGTTCTACACTTCATACCTAGATCGCACACCGAGTAGACTAAATGTGAAATATGCATATGTAAATTCAAACAATTGCCTTGATACACCTAGATGTATTATACAAAACATACAATGCCAAAGTACATTGACGTCTGGAATTTCCCTTGGAAACGAACCTGCTATATCACATGTGCACACATCTGAATACCAAAGCCTCGGCAATATCGAATTCTTCACGGACTCAGGTACATAACATATTTTGTATTTTATATCGCATTTACAGCACAACACAAGTCACTTAACCCCCTTATTACACACTCCTAGCCCCACAGAAAACAACACACAATCCAACGCCCCATAAAAACAATGAGGCTGAGACATTGGATCGGCATTTATCTTTTCTGTCAAAAAAAAAGAGAAAAAATCTGATGGAGCCCGGGGATGAAGTCCCGAACCCCGGCACGCTAGGACTTGGCAGGCTCTATCTGCATGTTTTCTTTTATTTTTCGACGATCTCTATTTTGTTCGTACTTCTACTCTCACCGATCTCGTGTTAACAATAGATAAGATCAAAAAGGAAACAATAGAAACAAAAGCAAAGAAAGCAAATGCCGCAGCGCGACATGTCAATTCCTTTATGTCCTTTATTGCTCGGAACTCGTCATCTAGAATATATTAAATATTGGGTATATATATGTGCATCGTATACAATATATATTTTGTGTTGGAGCTATGGTTTGCCTAGACGCATCCGACTATTTCTTAAATAGCAATTACCATATAAATGAGAGATCACCGAAGCTATATTGTACGCACGGCACATAAGTACCAGAGCCAACAATGCGATCCTTCAGCCTAAGCCCCTAACATGCCCATTGCCCCTGTCTTAGGGAAATTCTTGTGCACTAATACATGCAGGTACTTTGGTTCTCTATTCTTGCATAGTGAGCTCGAACAATGGAGACAGATAGATGAGAGGAAGGGGGGACAAGGGAGATCGCGAAGAACAATAAGAAAGCCCCTGACGAAGCCGCGGAAATGTCAAAACTGCACTAGATAGTTCACGAGATAGCTCCTAGATCCGAGCTCTTATACGAACTCGACAGAAATACGAGATATAGCGTTCATCTTGGCGTGAAAGTTAAGACCCATGATCGACGGATCTGAGGGATTGACCGGGCAGTGGATAAGTTCGTTTCCTAGCACAGTCTGGCCGGCTATGCTGAGTAATGGTCTTTCATCTAGTACCCAGGTATCCATGTATGGGAACACAATGGCTGTGGATTGACAGTGCCGCATATACATGTACGAGACATATGCTTGTATACCCGAAACGGGTCAAATCCAACGGTTTTCCGGCTATCCTTCCTGGACTGGGTTGGACGAGGGCGGAATCTCCGTGCCGAATATATAGGGCGAGGAATGACCATGTGCGTCGGGATTTGAAATGCGTAGGCCAGGAAGAAAAAAAGCAAGGGGAATTTGTGTGTTCAACAAAGATGCAGAGAGGGTAACGGACATGCAGAGATTATGTGTGATTTGTCATACCGGGTAAATGTGGAAGGAAATGATTTTAATCAAATTCGACATCGACTCTTTAATGTAATATCTAGATCTAAATCCGAATGGGTTCGAATCTCACGGTATGGATTGCTCCATACAACATATTGTAGATATTATATACCAAGAAACAAGCTTGGAAGTAGGAAGAGAAGGTGTAGAACGAAAAGACAAGATCCCGGGTGGAAGATTTGGGGGGTAAAGAGAGAACATCCAAAAGACAACAGACCTCCCACGCTGAAAAGAGGTATCTTAATAAAGACGAAGACCGACCCACGCAAAAACGAAAAGACAGACAAGTGACCTCCCAAACAAAAGAAAAGAAAAGAAATCACCGTCGCAACGCAACATCCTCATTCTTCCTCATCCAAGGATACCAAACATTAGTATATTCCCGAACGCCAAACTTCGGCGCACCACCATGATCCCCCAACGAAGGAGAAGCACCCTCCCTCAAGAACTCTCCATCCCGCATACGCCTCTGCTCCCGCAGAGTCGGACACTTCTTCTCCTTAATGAAGCGGTAAAATTTGCACTGGATACCCTGGAAACCGCGTCTCTGGCGATTCGGGAACTGGCGATTGAAAGCCTCGCGGACCTCCTTCCACTCCTGGCACAGATCAACGCGGTGGTACCAGATGAAGTACATTTCCTCTTCTTCGTACTTTGGCCGCGGGGGACGGCGACGGTCGCCGTTAGTGGAGGAGGAGCTTGAGACGCTTGAGTAGCGTTCGCGCGGATGGTAAGGGTCTGGCGAGGAAGGGGCGGACAGCGAGCTTTGAGTTCTGCTTGTGCTGGCGCGGTTGTCGGAGGGCCGGTAGCTGAAGAACATTTGGGATGGGCCCGTTACGTGGTTGGTGCTGCTTTGGGTTGTTGCTGTGGTGGTGGATAGTGCTGGGCTGGTGTCGTGGTAGCTGCGGTTGTACCAGTAGTTTGGACTAGGGGGGAAGCTTGGTGAGGGTTGGTGGTAGCTGTGGCGGTTGGATGGGATTGAGGCGTGCTGGGAGCGTGGAGAGATGTCTCCGTCGCCTGGGTTCAGTAAGGCGTCGATTTTCATTTTGCTTTGTCGTGCTGATGGGAGTGTTGCGTATGATTCTGTGTGGGTTGCCATTTTGGATGCCAGTACGTATTGAGTTGGCTTTGGGATTTTATAGAGGACCAAGCTTTGGAGGCCCCCAGAATGCTCAGACCAGGTCTGATAGTAGAAGTGGGGATATAGAGAGGTCTATATCAGAGAGCCAATGGGCGATGTGAAGTACAGAAGATGAAGTATAATATGTCCTTGGGGTAAGCAAGGTTTATAGATCTCTAGGAAAAAGAAAAGCTGGAGCACCACTCGGTCTTAAATGAGGGAAAGAGCAGAAATTCGAAAAAAAAAGTCAGAGACTAAAAGCGCTGTTGGATGCACTGGACCGACTGCCTGGGTCTGGTGTTCCTTTTGGCCCCCCCTGTATAGCTGTGTACCGCGGATACACAAGGCTCGTTGGGCTAACAGGGGTCCTTTTTTCTAGAGGTTCGGTTCCACCCCCAGAGAGACATATTTCTATTCAAAAAAGAAATAATTAAATTGGAAATTTTTTTTTTTTAAAAAAAGGAATTAACAGACCGGTGAACCGGACAGTTGCTCCGTGTTCGGTGTAGTGGAGAGACCATACTGTTTTTTTTTTCTTATTTTTCAATTAATTTGATATCTTTTGAAGATGTGGCAATAGCTTCGGTCTACTCCGTTCCTTAACTTTTTCGAATCCTTATGGGAAAGTTTGGCTTTGTCTATACCGTTGGTTTGTTGGCTTGTAGCTTCATGACACAATCCGATCGAATTTTTTCTTTTTTTCTTTTTTTCTTTTTTTCTTTTTCTTTTTTTTTGGTATTGTACATATGCATTTACGAAAAAAACGGGGGCCACGCGGTAACCAAAATTACAATTTACCTTTAGCCTTTTGTAATTTTAGCACCAAGGCGAAGTTTATGAATGACAAATCCCGAGTTTGGAGAATATCAAAGTAGTTATCCGAGAAGATTCGAGATGTAACAGAACGAATGAACGATTTCCTAAAAAGATCAAAGGGGATTGATTTCTTGTTTCTGTACATATCTGCACTGTTATTGCATGAGCGATTAGGTGATAGGCTTGAGACTCCTCGAGGACACATATGAGTTAATATAACAAAAATAATTAATTAACAAAGAGATGAAGAATCGAAGAACTCGCGTGCATTTTCTATTTTAGTGTTTCATTTGCGCCGTCCAACGCTATCCAACGCTACCCGTTCATGTGAGAAGTGGATAGGTAACGGACTAATAGATACAGTCAGGTGTGATTTTCTTTTTCTTTTTCGAGGTCATGGATGAAGGAAAGTGCAGAAATTAAGGGAAAACGAGAAAACCAACACAAACGCGCGGCGTCTATTGGTAGACGCAAAAGTCATCTGTTGCGACGTACGCCATGGTCCTGGGATGTCAGGACGAATGAGCGTGAAGAGCTAATGCAAGCTCAATTTGGCATTGCCAACACATCTCAAGCATTATGAGGTAAGAGAGATCCTTGAAGACGGTGGCACACAGGTCTCCTCTATCCTCTTCAGGGCTTTTTTCGGAGCCGATAATCTATAGATGTATTCCGTACTATGTATACCTACATATCTCAAATACCCGAGATACAGCGAACCATGGTTGATTTTTTTGTCCCAAACACCGGACGCGGGGGGAATTGGGGAAAATCCAACTTCAACTCGGCAGCAGCCGACACGGATTTCCCGCGCAGTCAACTTGCATTAAAATATCGAAGTGATACATGTCCACTTATTTTACTGTGATGTTATTCGCGTGATAATAATTTTCCTCTGCGCCATTTTTCCCTCGATCTGCGCCTTGACCAGGCCGATCGTCAGTCATCTGCAGCCGCCAACGGTTTTCTTGGATTTTCTTCAAGGTTTGACCGTTTGGACCATTCAGTTTGATAAAGAAAAAGGTTATACAATATAGGCAGGTATATGCAGGTAGACGTAGTATTCCCAGGGTATCAGGTATAGAAACCTGTTCTAAATCACTCGGAGACATTGATCCATGCAATCTCAAACCTGTCCAGAAGCAGGAAAAGGACCAGGGCCAAAAAAAAAAAAGGGCAGAAACGTTGTGATCGTATCTCTGCGGCGCAGTCAACTTGCGCAAGCGCCAAATCCATACTTAATTAGGGCACCATCCGTCAGTTCTGTATGGCCCGTTGCTTCCGAGACCCCCTTGGCAAGCCTCTCCTCACAGGCAATCCTAGTCCCTGAAGCCCCCGATTCCGTGCAGATCGGATCAACATGGCTCCCCCCGGGGCTAAAACCAGCCTTTTCCCCCTCTCCACTCTGTTTTCTTTGTCTGCCGCTCTCCACCAAGTCCAATCAGGATCCTTCTGGCGTTCGTCAGTCGCGTAGCCGCAGCCCGTTTCAATCACGTGAGATTATAGTGGTATTATAGTATGTTTTAGTTTACAATACCGAGTACTAGCCAGTGTCTTGCATTTTTCTTTCCCATATTGCTTTTTATCTAGACAATCCAGTAGAGTACACTAAGAGAGTAGATGCAGATAATATGCACCGCGCTTGACCCCCGCTGCGACACGTAGATCGACTCCTTCCTGAATAGACTTATCGTCGTGCTCATCCATGGCTGCAAAAAAAGAAAGTAATTTTCCAAGTTTAATTATCGTCACATTGCGCGAGTCATGCTGTGCATATTGGGCCCTAGCCACTCTTTAACGGCCAACCATTAGCTAGTAAAAAAAACAAAAGAAGAAAAGAGAAAAAAAGAGAAATGATATTCCACTTAATTTATTTAATTTCAGAACGTGGGCAGATTGGTCCTAAATTCATCTGTATCTATCCAATCACCTTTTCCTATCGCTTAACGTCTGATTTCATTTCTTTTTCTCTGCGGTGAGATGTGTCGAAATCTCCTAATCTCCCCTTTTTGTACTTTTTTTCTTTGTTTAGTTTTTCTTTGTTTGTAGTAGCTTCTTAATTATGAGCCAGAATATGCAGGGTTGAATTCCAAATTCTTGTTCTCCAGGCTTTTTTCTGCAGCCATCCCAAGTCAGGAGCCAAGAACGCTATGTCCTGTTGCTAGACGTTAGCGATAGCCGCCGACTGCCCCACGGTTAAAGCACGCAATTAACTGGATAGCATTATGTTATCCTATTGCTTACGCATACTCTGTATGGAGTACTCCGTACTGTTGCGGAGTATAGATGTGAGCATTGTCCTTCAAAGCCAAAGCTAACTAAAGTTGGGGGCTTTCCGACCTCGATCTAGAATTCCATTTAGATCTGGACTCTTCGTCTCTCGACTTCCTAAATCTCCGTATGTGGAACGGGAAGGTCCGGTCGACAGGGGCAAAAATGACTCGTTTGGTGCGCAAATTTCCGGAAAAATGCACCATGGATACTACATGGTAGGGATATCAGGATCCAACATGTCTTGGATAGGCACTAGACCGGAGACGCGCAGTCACTGCGCAACAAGGGAACCCACAGTTTTAGAGAACCGTTGCCTAACGAAGAGATAAGTTCCTCTCCACCACGGGCCAGAGAGAAACTTCGCCAATCTGCAAATCCATCTGTAAGTACGGGGTACTCCGTAGGCAATCACTTGACGGAAAAAGGCGGTTTACAATACCTATCTTGAGAAACAATCCCGAGGAGATTCCAAATAATACCCAATAACCCTGGAGGTTTTGAAACTTTTACAGGTTCCCTTCAACCATGGACGGGGCCTTTGAGGCTCAGATAGTTTGCAAGTGAACCTAGGATCGGAGGCGATCCTCCGAACTACGCCGAACTGTCAGATCTAAGACATCTAAGAAAATGGACTCCGTATAGCATGACACAAAATTACTTATACTGGAGGGCGTTTGGAAACCGCAGAATAGTGCTTGATTTGGATTAGTGGAGCACGTTGTCAACTGGTCATGTTGGCTAACTATACGGAGTACCAACTAGTCAAGCTACCAACGGAATTAAAAAGCGCATTGAGCATCCTGCATTGGCGCGAGAACACCTGACAGTGACCTCCTGCATGCAAGAGCGACCATCCCGGAGACCCCGGTAATTCCGCAAAGGTGTTGGGCTCTGGTTGGCGTTGGATGTTGGCTGTTGGGCGCGCAAAAGGCGCAAAAGCCGGGCGCCAGTGTTGCAACACCAGATCATGGGTCCGGGTAATCTCCAACTATCTCTTGGCTATTAGCGATCCTTCAACGCCATCAAGAAAATAATTTGTGGGAAAAAAAAAGTATAATTAATAATCAACTAGATCCTACCTGGACACCCCGAAGCTCCTCTCGGCCTTCCGATTCGGCTCCGAGTCCCCTTCTAGCCATCTGGCCTTCGACCTCCAAGACTCGGTGTATATTTCAGCCGCATGGTGCCAAGGACGCAGACTTTCTCGCACTAGCCACGACGCCTACATTAGTAGGAGTAGTAGCTGCTGTACGTCCGTATGTAGGTGCTTTTACTAAATGTAGTATAGAGAGCATGTAGTGTCGCAGTGGACTCCGTTTTTGGATACTGGAGACGCAGGTAGCCTAGACCACCAAGACCATGGACGGTTGATGTGCAATGTTGTCAGGACTTAAATCCGTATATCTCCGCTTTTTGGACCCCACGCCAGCATTTGCTCTAAACGATAAACGGGCCCAATCCTGCACGGTTCGATCCAGTGCAGCTCACCCGCAATAAAATTTGACATGATTATCCTCCTGTTTTTTTCCAAGTTTGATTGTGACTCTGACATAATACCTATCTCGGCACTCGGGGCACAGATATCAAATACCGTCATGCTAACATCATGCTAGCATCATACTAGCATTTACCATACTAGCATTTACGCCCCCCCCTCCTCCCTGGTACGGAGTAGTTACTATATTGTACATAGTGCTATTGGACCAGGTACGAATGTCAAAAATGGGGGGAAGACATGCCAAGCAAGCTCAATATACAGTATCTACTAATGTCTCCAGCTTCTTTTCCCAGATGCAGTCTAGGGCGAGGTACGGAGTCTGTCACCTTTGTCTGAAGGAGATCTAACTTTTCGGCAGGTCATGAAGAGGGTAATATTTGTCAAAGAAAAATAAAAAAAGTGCAACAAAGAAAAAAACGTGGGCTTTTCCAATTTCCTTTTTTGAAAAATTAAAAAATTACCATAAAAGTTGAGTTAAGTTCAAAGAACTTGCAAAACGACTAGACTCCAGATTCCGCCACACTTCTGGAATCGATCGACGCGCAAATCACAAAGAAATGATAAGCGAAGCAGCGAATGAGGTTCCTCGGCTGACATTTCAAAAATACAACGCTAGACCCATTCTTACGAAGCTGTCTAAGACATCGCTGTATTTTATATTCCCATTACGTTAATTACTGCTGATCAAATCGCGACTGGCGCTAGTACGCATCCGGGTAATGATGGCAGAGCTATGGATCCCCATATTGGATGATATCACGGCAATTTTGACTGTACTCATACTCCTTATAGTTATTGCACATTGTTCAGCGTGGATAACATCAGTCATGATATTAATATTAATATACAAAATGCCCGAAACGCACCAATCCGCTGCCGGATATCCACAGAACCCCTCTATTGAATTCCATAACCAAAAGAAATAATATCTATCAAATGATTCCTTCCCATCCTTCGAGGAAAATACTATAATCTCCGGTCCACTATTGGATGTCTTTTTCTCCCTTGCCGATCTTCTTCACAGCCAGGCTAAGTGGGTATAGCTTCGGCTTCTGTGTCGAGGCTATTCGTTTGTCTCATGGCTTTCCCTTCCTAGAATTACTGCTATCAAGATGGAGTAAGATGTATATTGTACTCTGTAATTCTGAGGCTATCATCCCGATGCTGCTGTCATAGCCACCATTGTCCGCCCCCAAGCCAAGAAGCCGCCTGATCCTGGCTGTGGAGATGGACGGAGTACCTTATAAGCACTAGTGACACGTGAGTTTCGTGACGAACTGACGGAGGAGGCTGTGCTTATTTCTCGTTTCGGATGATATATTCCTTCTCGGCTTATGTTGTTAGCTGATCCTGCTTGTTCTGGAATCTGATGATGTACGGAGTATAGGGGTTTATATCCGGCCTCCCAGGTTTCCCAGGTTTCTCCAAGGTGAGATAATTTACCCGGAGACCTAGTAGTAGATGGTTACACGGCATATAATATATTGTAGAACATATGTAGAAGCCTTACGATTTATTTGTTCTTCCGTTCTGATCCGCAGACTCTTCAGCTCGAGAGAACAAGACCTGTCCAGCTCAACTCTGGTCTGTGCAGTACGGTCAGATGAGCATACACATACATATCCAGCGGAGGCCAGTGTCAAGACCTTAAATTAAATAGGCCCACTACCGGTTAAACACACCGTCCCGTCTTGATAGGGCGTATATGCAACTTCGCCCAGGTTTATGTGGAGAACAATATCATTGTCAGACCCGAATGGGATACTTCGAGCCTATCGTCTCTTTTTCCCTGGAAGATTACTCTCATACAACCACTACAAAGGGTCGTCCTCATGGCCACTGTGAATACATGCCGGATCCTGCAGAATATTAAATTTCCCAGTAGGATTCCGATCAACCCTGGCGGCCTAATTTAGCACTTTGTTACACCGCAGCCGATCGAACGATATGCAGTGCAACAATGGGATGTCGCCATATCTGCGATGTACTGCAGCCTACGATTTAGAGATTTTCACTGCAAGGTCGGGAATAGTTGAATTGAATGTGATGTGGTTTAGGAAACAAGGGGGTGACTGGGATGTGTGTGGATGCAGCGTATGGGGAGATGTGACATGGAGAATCCTTCGACGCAAGAGGGGGGAAAAAAAGAAGGAAAAAAAAGCAAAAGTCCAAGAACCAACAGTTAGAATCGTCTCCTATTCGTCAGAACGAACAATACTCCTAACGGCATTAGCATCACCTCTACTGACTTATGATCATGAGCGACCGCGGCGATCATGAGTCAAATGCACGCGCGTTGATGTCCGGACGTTTGTACACCTTTTTAGATCACGATACCCAAAGTAGTAAACAGTCAAATGCTCGGCGTCCTCTGTGAAATATCGGTGAAAAGACCGATCAGGTCAATGCCCGCACGTGCATATTATTTCCTATGCAGCCACGCCAATCAGACCCCGGGCATTGACGACAAGGCAAAGCACTAATGCTGCCATCATCACACCGAAGCCAGAGAGCTGGGTCGTTAGCTCCGGGATCGGGCCTTCTGGCGTGAGCTATTCCTGCACTTTGATGTTTCAGCTGATGGGGAATTCGCAAGCTTGTTAGAGGTTGGATATTGGACGGAATGTGTCGCTTCGGGATTTGTCGTCGAGTGGATCGAAAGGAGGGGGTGGGGGCACTATGTTTTTGGTAGTATTCGTCTGAACTTGAGGTCGAGGTCGTATTTGCGTTGTTTCGTTTGGTAGACATAATTGCAAAGACTATACCTAGTTTAGTAGGTAGTTAATTTCGATGGTTTTCATGGCTTTTGAATTTCTCCGAATTCTGGATCAGAGTCAATAATCCCGTGCTTTGAAGTATAATCAAAGTACAAAGTACACATCCATTCGACTCCGTACACCCACTTTGGCAGGTCGTACTATCTTCAGATATTATTATTAGCACCCGTAAAGTATAATCGGGCACTATCGTATAGCAGACTTGGCATTGATCTTCAGGTATTCAGTGGGTTTGGGTCTTCAAGGACTTCGAAGACATCAAATGGATAGTGTATCCTAGTCAATGACGAATCGTTTCCGATGTTCCTCCGACTGCTGCAAGATATTCGAGCCCAACTAATAGCGGATACTCAAGAGACTCTTGAGCATATGAACCTGACGACAACTCGCATATCTTGACTCCGTTTGGCAACATCCTTGATAGTTAATGTTCCCATTGGACCATTGCAGGAGCACAGGCTCACAGCGGACTCATTTCGGAGGTGACGTCGGCTTTGCTCATAGATACTTTTGCGAGTCAAAACGTTGCACGGTTGTTTCGTGTTTGGAGACGTGCAGACGGAGTACAGGATGTACATCTCTCAATGAATCAGCCAAGGGGCTGAAGGATTGGGTTAAAATCGTCCGTGCTTGTATTTTATGTTTGGTAAGTTGCTTTACTGTAATTGTTTCAGTGGATTAGTAAATTACCTCTAGCGTGTCAGTTTTTTTTATTTTTTTATTTTTTTATTTCCTTTTGCAGAGCCTCACCTCTTCACACAGACACTCGCTTGTTACACCCAACCAACCAGCATCGAGTATTGGATTGCAAGGAAAAATCAACCATGGAACCAAATTGAGCTATAATATAGTTCCATTTCCACCCGAAACACTTCGGGGTAGCCGAACGTGAATGTCGGAGAACGCGGAGGTGTAAGTATTCTTCAGTTGATCTTCTAAAGCTAAAAGGTAAAAAGGTAAAAGTGGAAGGTAAAAGCGTGAAGATTACGAGATATCTGACATCGTGCACGGGATCTGCCCTCCATGCCAAATCCTATCTTTTGTGATCTTCGAGGACTTTGCATGTGTTAGGCCGCGTTTCCCGGTAGGCATGGGGCTATTTCTGCAGGAGTAGTGGGGTACTCCATACGGAGTACCGAAGTAGCCTCGTCTTGAATATTTTGATTGAGTCCACATGTATGGAGTAGAGTAATTAATATCCAGCCTTGCGTCGGTGAAAGGCTACCATGCATTCATCCAGCGCCGTTGGAGCGCACGTGCAATTGTAACGTGTAATGTATTTATTGAAGTCTATTTCATGTCAAATAGAGGCTGTTCGCCGTACATGTTGGGTTGGCAACTAGCTTATAGCGCTACACTAGCGACCGCTATAGGATAGATCTCCTGCGGCATGCAGAATTTACCGTTTCGGGACATGCAGGCAGCCTAATTCGTACAGCGAATAACAGCTCGGCTTCTGGACGACACAAAGACCGGTCTGAAGTAAAATGTCCATTACATGTATACAATATAGATCACCACAACTTGCTATGAACCAACCACTGACGAAATGAACTACAGTAAATATATTCTTTATCCAATAGACATCCATGAAGAAGCGCCTAGATACAAGATCGACAACACCAACATGTATATCTGAACACCTGACCCAACAATATCGCCATCATCACCAACACAACCAAAGCAATAATTCTGCTCTTGATCTCATCCAACGCCAACACCAACAGCATCGCCTCCTCTACCCGCCCGTACAACCCCCCAAAATGACTTCATCTGCATATCTACCCCGCATTACGCCCCGGACCATCCCTAAATCTCATCACATCTCAGGATGACTGCATCGCAAAAAGCCAAGCCACGTGGCACGATAATTAACTCCTTCCTATCTCGATATTGAACAAGCGAAAGCCGCCCCCAACACAACCCGTCTCCTCTGGTTGGTTCGTCCGGGCTGGATCGGAGAATTGAACGTTAGCCCACACACCCCCCTTTGTGCTTTTAAACTTCGATTGCCAGATCACCTTCCTTGCACGGAGTTCTTCCGACTACACTCGTCCGAGAGTATGGCAGTGTTACCTGCAGATATGCTTTTTCGGTCTTGGGAGGGTGGGCTCAGGTGAAATGGGGTACGGAGGTTGGTATGGAATTGGTAAATGGGGATGAGGGTGGCGGGGAACAGGGTTTGGATGAGGGTTTGTGACGCCGTTGGCTGTTGCTTTTGATTTTACTGGTTGTAAATGGCCTATCTTGGATGTATGCGTCCCTACACGTCTGGGAATTCTCGGATAGAAGGGTGGTATAGTATAGTAGTATAGATTGTGGTAGTTTTGTTTCAGGTTTCGGTTTCGTTGCAGGATGGCGGGGGGAGGGGTTTTCTTTCAGCTTGGTTGTCTGTCTCAGGGATAATTCTTTATCCCACACATGGATGTAGTCGGGAGTATGGTAAATTGATGGTTTAGAAGGCATCTGGTATAGGCTATAGGTATACGGCATGTCTAATCTAGGGGTTTTATACTGTTCAGAATCGACACAGCGCCCGTTCGCCTGTATTCCTACTTGATATACCAGTTTCCCATTTCAGTTAGCTTCGGTAAGTAAGAAGGTGACAGACGAAGCTCAGGTTGATTTCATGAAGATATGAAGTGTGAGGTATCCAGGGTAATCAAAGCAAACGCCCGGTCAACGGAGCTCTGCTAAGAAAAGAACAAAGGGAAAGGCGACGAAAGGGCAGTGGCGCATAGCTGGCTAGACGCTAGCCATAAACAACCAAATCAGAATCAGTAGTCTTCATCCGAGTCTACATGCCCGCGGTAGCGAGACATGTACCCAGTCCCGCCATCCTCGCTCGCCGAATCATCAAAGTCAAATTCGTCATCATCGGACGACGCTTCCTCGTCTGGGTAATCGTTGGCTGGGTGATTTTCGGCTGTGGTAAAGAAGGTCAGCGGATGTCTATGGTTTAGGGATGAAGAGGGCAAGTGAAGGGAAAGAATCACATACCATTAGAGTCCGCATCCTCACTATCCCACTCCTCCTCATCATCTTCAACAAAATCCTCCCAGTACTCCTCATCTTCGGCCGTGATGACAATGACACCTACTCCAGGCTGAGGGTTGGCAATACTCTTTTGCTGCTGGTCGGACTCAAATTCGGCGAGGGGATTCTTCAGCATCTCAGCATCTGATAGCGGGCGCCGGACGTAGACGTCGTAGACATAGTCGTCTTCGTCATCCTCCTCCACAGCCTGTTCAATCTGCTCTGAAGACTGCGGTGCTGTAGGTGCGACTCTCGGTCCCTTGGGCTGCCGAGGCTGGTGTTTCAACGGCGGCTTAGGAGCTGCACTGAAAGCATGCTGTAGAGATGCAGGCGGGGGAGGAGCCGGGTTTCCAGCGACTTGGACATCGATGTCCATGCCGTGGTATTGGTCACCCTCTCGCTCGAGTTCCAGCGCGACCTGCTCGAGATCATGAACCAAGCGTTCAGATTCCTGTTCCCAGCTCCTCTGCTGTACCTGAGCGGATTTCTCCAAGGTATCAGACAGATGTTGCTTCGCAGCCGAGATAGCACCCTTGCGCTCCTCGCGCCACCGTTTCTCGGCCTGGTTAACGACTGGCCGTTTGCGTGGTTTAACTGGCGATGGGGGCGTGCTGTCCTGGACAAGTTCCTTAGGCTTCAACGAGAGAGCCCGTGCCTCAGCTACCAGATTCGAGACCATGGATGCCTTGCGCGAGTGCGCATTTCGCTGCATCTGCTCGACCAACACAGCCACACCAGGCGCAGGACCACCAGCGCGTCGCTTCTGGATTCCACCAGGGGAACTTCTTGGGGAGTTGAGATTTGAGCGCGAGATCTGGAAGCGACGCAGAGCCTGCGCGCGACTGGAGGATGACTCCACTGATGCCGGGCTGCTGTCGCGCACTGCGGGTTGGTGGGAGACATCAGAGCTAGCCGAAGAGCCGGGCTGCAGGTCAGTGAAAGGAGAAGGGCCTCCGTAGACAGCACGTTTGTGCTTTTCTTCAGCCTCTTTGCGTGCAGCTGTAATGCGCTGCGCTTCGCGGAATTCTGCTCCCGGCGAGGTGGCCCGCACCCTGGGCACGCCCATGGAGGATGCTGGCGTGCGCCGCTTTACATGAAGACTGCTTACTGAGCGTGGGCTGCGCAGGACCCGCTGCACAGCTGGCGTTGCTGGTGGGCTTGGTGATGCATCTGCACTCCCGATCTCGCTGGCTTTCAGAGTGACTCTGTGGAAGACGAAGTCGGTGAAGCGCCGCTTGGTTTGGTGGAGTGCGGATTGAATGACTGCGGGGTAGATTAGTGTCTGCTGTCAATGTGTCGATCGAGTTTTCATCTCTAGGGGCAACCATTTTCATGGTATTATGTATCTTTTTAAAGGGGTCTAGATCGCGGGGCAAAAAAACAAGGGGATTGTTCTCGTACATAGAGTCTCGACGGGCTCTTCCTCGCGCCGACGCTTGATGTTAATTTGCTCTGGGGGAAGCGCCATGGTGAAAAGTTGGCGCAGATTTTGCGACAGCTTGTTTGGGGTTGTGGAGGAGATGAATGGGTGAGGCGGCTTGAAGCATCCAATTTGATGTGTCCGATCTTTGCCTGATTTGGTTTTAACAGTCACGTGATCTGAATGTTGTAGATATCAACAGGCACATGAGAGCAGAATGAAAGATGAATTGAGACTAAGAGTTCTTGAATTGCTGTCCTTCAGGAATAATTAACCGTAGAATATAGAAACATCCGGTGGAGGAAACCTATAAAACGACTTTTCCATACAACATGTCACTTGGTGCATTCTCCTGATTTTCAAAATCTGCTGATTTCTATTATAGATGATCATTTACATTTCTAACTAATGTTTCAAGTTCGGTGGGTAGATGGCCATTTTTCTGCTAGCAATTAAAAAGCCAATAGGACCAAAGTCCAAAGTGGTCGCTATGCAATGCGATAATCGCCGCCACGACTCGTCCCTCTCCACGGTCATCATCCAGTGAAACATGCGGCGTACTCACAGCCCCAAAAACAAAATAAAAAGATAGAAAAAGTCAAGGATAAAAAGAAGGAAGAGACTCAAGGCCAGCTAGCAATACAAGGTAGTAAAGAAGGGAAGATGGCATGAAAAGGATTAATAGGGGAATAGAAAATCATTGCGAACGGAATATGTCCGGACGAAGAAAAGGGGAAATCCAAAAAAAGCCAAAAAGTAAAGAAAAGACAAGGGTGGAAAGTGAATGGCAAAGAGTCCAAAGTGAGAAAAAAGAAGAGATTATGACCAATACAAGAAACGAAGCAGATCAAAATGGGGGGGAGGAAAGACATGACAATCAAGAAGGGACTATATGTAAGAACAGAGAATAATGTGGCATTAGGTTCACCAAGGACAATGAGTCCAAGGTTGCATCCTTCGGAGCATGTGCAGAGAATTATTTGGCTCCAATCTCCTCTTCAGCCCAGCCGGGCAGCGAGTTTTCGTTTTGAATAGCCAGGCCAAATCCTGAGTGGTTCAGTCCACCGAGGGCAGAGAAGCTGGAGAAGCTGCTCTGAGGCTGATGGGCCGCACCTGCGCGAGAGTGGCCGGGTTGACCAGAGACAGGTCCGAAGGGCTCCTGAGAGAATGAGGGCAAGCTGACAGCCCGGGAGTGCGAAGCACGGGGCACGCTAAGGCTGCTGGTGCTTGCGTGGTGACCGTGTCCCGATCCGTTTGCCACACTCAGGTAGCTGTTGGAGGACTTGTGCTGGTGCATGGGCGGGTCCATGTGTCCATTTGACATGTCACCGTTGCTAACGCCGTTGTACAGGGACTGCTGTGGCTGGGACTGTGTTTGCAGGCTAGAGAGCGCCATAGGGTCGCTGAGATGGTTCTCCTGATCCTGTGCCTGATGAGCAGATATCTGGTTCAGGTACATTGTCAGCGGATTGCTCGAGCCGACATTCAGAGCCCCAGAGGAAGAGGACACATTCTGCAGGGGGTGACGGTGCTGCCCATTTTGAGAGCCGGTCGATCCTGATGCCGGGGAAAGGGCAGGGCGAGTCGGGCTGGACTGGGAGCCAGACTGGCTAAGGTTCTGCGGGAATCCGTTGAGAACGGATGGTGGTGACTGGCCTTCCATGCCGGCTCCGTTGCGGTTCTGCTGTCCGTTCTGGGTGTTTCCGGCTTGACGTGGTGGGTTTCCGCAGCGGTCCTTGCCAAAGTTGATCTTGAATCGCCTATAGTCCTCCCGATTGCGCATCCCCTCAATAGCCTTGATGGCATTGGCAATGTTCGTGAAGTTGACAAAAGCGCAGCTCTTCTCGCGCAGTGTGTTCACCAACTCGATCTCACCGTACTCCGAGAAGTCCTGGCGAAGGCGTTCTTCTGTCCAGGCCTCGTCCAAGTTACCAATATAGACATTGCGTGATGCACCGCCGCTGACTGCTAACGCAATGGCGGGCGGGAGAGGGCCGGAGTGTTTGCCCCATCCAATCTTCAGACGTCGGTTGTGGATCATCAGCCCCTGCAGATTGCTCAGGGCGTAGAAGGAGGCGGCCGAGGTGGGGTCAATGAATGTAACGAAGCAAATGTGCTTATCGGGGATATATCGAACATGGTGCAGCAAGCCTCCGCGGACGACATTGCAGATTTCTTCAATAGTAGTTTCAGGGTGAATGTTTCCAAGGTAAATGGTGCGGTTGCCGAGATTGTTAACACCGCCCGCTGTGGTTGCGACGGCGGCCGCGGCAACGGACTGCTGCGCAAGCGCATTAGAAATCAGGTCACGGTCCGCGGTGTTCAGCACGTGCGCATATCCAGGTGCGATTCCAAGGAACTGCGCAGCATTTTGCTGCTGAGTCTTGGACACATAAGCACAACGGTCCTTGCCGTAGAACACCCGCTTTGGTGCTTGCCATTGCTGCTCCTGGGGGAGCTGGGTGACCGCCTTCATGGCATTACTGATCGACAGGAAATGGACGAATCCAATCGCCTTCTCCTTAACGATCTTGACGGTATCAATGGGCCCAAATTTGCCCAGATCCTCCCGCAGATCATCCTCGGATGTCTCCTCGGGCAAATTTCCAAGGTAAACGTTACGCGACGCACCCGACTGTTGAACAGCCAGGGCGACTGAGGTGGGGACCTGTGAGGGCTTACCCCAGCCGATCTTGATATCATTTCCCTTGATGGCCAACTTCTTCAAGATGGCATCGGAATGGAAATGAGTGGCAGAGCTGCTATCCAAAAAGGAGATGAAGGCGCAGTTCTTATCAGGGAGCAGACGCACCGACTCAATTTGGCCGCTACGCACATGGTTTAAAATCTCCTCGGCAGATGTTTCAGCCGGGATGTTTCCAAGATACACGGTACGGCTGGTCCCTGACAGCATGCCCGGGGCCACGGAAGCTTGGGGGCTTCCCAGAGCCGCATTGCCCATACCCCCAAGACCATTAATCGGCGATTGAGGACCCATCATTTGGGAGCCACCCATGCCATCAGGTGACATCATTCCATACAAACCGTGGTTCTGCATTCCTTGCGTTGGGCTCTGGATATGGTTCTGGTTGTTTTGGGCGTGTCCATTGCCATTGGCCTGTGGGAAGCCACCGAAATTGGCAAACTGGGGTGAAGCAAAAGCCGAGGGAGTTCCTGGTTGGAAGGGACTGCCTACTAGCAGCTGGGAGGGGAGAAGGGGGGTGTAGTTCATATCGAAGCCGGATGCCATATCGGAGTGTTGGCCGGCGGCAGTGTTTATAGCGGGGATATTGGCGCGACGAGTATTCCGGTCCGAGAATCCTTGGATAGGGTTGGGGTGGTTGTTGTTGTAAGCTCCGTGGGAAAAGCCAGTATCACCGTTCAGCGCGTATTTAGACCCGGGAGGGATTAGACGCGAATTATTCGGGATGCTCGATACATCCGAGGCTTGCATGGCGAGAATAAATCCAACACTTGTCCTAAGACAAGAACCTAGTCTTAGTCGGGGATGAGAGGCCCTGACTACCAGACTGAGAGGCTCTGAGAGGAAGAAAGGGTAAAAAAAAATAAAGGGAGGATTATCAGATCACCATTCAGGAGATGTCTCCACAGCCAATCTCTGAGGGAAAAATAGGGAGGATTTCGGGTGGAGAAGAAAAAGAATAATATCAACGAAAAAAAGAAGAAGCTCTTTCAAATGTAGACGTGTCTAAATGAAAGTTCAACAGTCAATTGGAATGTTTCAATCAGGGTGAAATTGGGGAATGGGGATGGAGACAAACCTGTCCTTTTTTGGGTCTCTTTTAGAGAATGCCACTTATATATATGTCAATCCCCCATGCAGAACAAGTATATCAAGTCTCCTGAGAGAGGAAGAGAAGAATTCAAGTCAAAAGACTACAAAAGTCATTAGCTTAAAGAGGTTAGGAAATCCAAAAGGGAAAAAAGGGAAAAAAGACCTGAAGGGGAAAAAAGGGGGTAAGACTGGGGGAGATTGGGGAAGAGTTTACAGTTGACACCAGTTTTTTTAAAAAAAAAAAAATTAGAAAAATAATCCTTAAAATTAAGAAGCGATAAAACGAGAAACAGAAACATAAAAGGGGTTAAAAAAGAGCGTGAAGAAAAGGAATGAAAGGCAAGGAAGTGAATCCAGGTAAGGTATGGAGGGAAAAAAAAAACATTAAAAAGGGGAAGATAATAGGAGCACTTGAGTGGGTTAAAGGGGGCCGGACTAACTTCAGTTTTATATATGAGATTACTGATTTATAGGAAGTTATAGGCAGTCCTCGATTAGATATATTATGAGATAATAAAGATAAAATAAATAAAGAATATAATATCAAGTATAAAGAACATCACATAGAAAGAAACTCTTTCCCCAAACTTCGAGTTCCCGTGGCTCCTGCAGAATTGGATCAGGACCCAATCTGCCCCTGACAGGTTCGTGAGACTAATATAATTTAGAGTAGTACTACGACAGTACGGAGTACTATAGTACTACTCCGTACCTAGGGGACGTCTTTTAAATCCTCTTCTTTTAATCTCCGTCTCCGGGGAAAGCATCCGGGTCCCGTGACCTCCTTTATACATCCATGACAATGAAACTGCAATATCCCGAACATGTCAGCTATGTCATTATGTTGTAGTAAGGACTAGGTAAGCGAAAGCCTGCACCTGGCATATGTAGGTAAGGTTCTGACTCACCTCGTGGATGAGTTTAAAATGTTGATCTGCTTCGAATGGTAGGTATATCCCTTGATATACTCTAAGCACAGATATATTGTCCATCTTAATGGTCAGAGACCAATAGTATTATGTAGACAAATGGATTCAAATAATTGGAATCCACATGTATCATCTAATACCTGTGAATAAATCAATCAGCCTTGGATCATAACCCCCAAATATATACTCCGAAAGATATCCGAGAGATATACAATTTGATGACTGCCTCAGGCACCCGTGGGGAATCCCGCATCTATCGGAAATTTACCCCTCTACCATAATGTGCGATTCCTCCTTTGGACAACTTGCAATTGGGAAGATATAAGAGTTCCATTCTCTGTGTATCAGGTGAGTCTATTCTTGCATTCTAATCTGTCCTGTCTGGATTCTTCTCAGCCTTACCGTGTATGACTCACAGGTCAGACTCAATATTAATTATTTCTCCCACAGAACTCTCCCGCCGCAACTCGAGCTGCAAGGACTAGACTGAACGCCATGGCGTCTACCACCATCTACATCGACGAAGACGTCGGTAGAGACGAGGCACCCGCCAACGGTACCGAGACCGCCCCCTACAAGACCCTCGTCCACGCCTACGTGGAACACCCCCCCACCACTGAAGGCATCCAGTACCTCACTCGCAAGTCCCAGACCGACGCCGCCGGGGAGGATGTCGACCCCGCAGCCAAATTGGAGTGGAAGCCCGCCACCAAGTCGGCAATGAAGAAGGCCAACAACCTTTGGGAGCAGCGCAAGAAGAAGGCCGCCAAGGAACAGGAATTGGCCATCCGCGAGAAGGCCGAGACCGACAAGCGCCAGAAGGTCCTTGAGGAGGCCAAGAAGGTCGTGATCAAGGAGGACACCTCGCTGCCCAAGCCCGTGCGCGTTCGTCTAAACGTCACCGACCCGGCCATCATCAAGCTGCGCACCCCCGAGTCCGATGAGGCCGGCACCCGAGTCCGCGTTCTGGGCCGAGTTCACCGTGCCCGCGCCCAGAAGGATGTCGTCTTCATCACTCTCACCGATGGCTATGGGTACCTGCAGTGCGTCCTGACCGGTGACATGGTCAAGACCTACGACATCATGACCCTCACCCTCGAAACCTCCATGTCCATCCACGGTGAGATGCGCGCTGTGCCCCCCAAGCAGCATGCGCCAAACGACCGCGAGCTGCACGCCGACTTCTTCGAGATCATCGGCAAGGCCGCTGGCGACAAGGAGGCTATTACCACGCGTGTGGCGCCGGACGCCGACCCGCAGACTCTCTACGACAACCGCCACTTGGTGCTGCGCGGTGAGACCTCCTCCTCCGTCATGAAGGTGCGCGCCGCTACTCTGCGCGCTTTCCGCAAGGCATTCGAGGAGACCCGCATGCTGGAGGTGACCCCTCCCGCCATGGTGCAGACCCAGGTCGAGGGTGGCAGCACTCTGTTCGGATTCGACTACTACGGCGAGAACGCCTACCTGACCCAGTCCTCCCAGCTGTACCTGGAGACATGTCTCCCCTCCCTGGGTGATGTGTACTGTGTGTGCCCGTCTTTCCGTGCCGAGAAGTCGTTGACCCGCCGCCACTTGTCGGAGTACACGCACATCGAAGCCGAGTTGGACTTCATCACCTTCACTGATCTGCTTGACCACCTCGAGGATGTGATCTGCCGCGTGATTGACTACACTCTGGCTGAGCCCGAGATCGCCGGATATATCAAGCAGCTCAACCCGGATTTCAAGCCCCCGTCCCGTCCCTTCCGTCGCATGAAGTACGACGATGCTATCCAGTGGCTGATCGAGCACGAAATCCCCAACGAGGAGGGCCAGCCCCACAAGTTCGGTGACGATATTGCTGAGGCTGCTGAGCGTCGCATGACCGATATCATCAACCAGCCCATCTTCCTGACCCACTTCCCCGCCGACATCAAGGCCTTCTACATGAAGAAGGCTCCCGAGGACCGCCGTGTCACTGAGAGTGTCGATGTGCTCATGCCCGGTGTTGGCGAGATCGTCGGAGGCAGTATGAGAATGCACGACTGGGATGAGCTGATGGCCGCCTACAAGCACGAGGGCATGGACCCCTCGCCCTACTACTGGTACACTGACCAGCGCAAGTAAGTTTCGATATCTCGCATTGTTCCTATTAATATTCTCCTCCATACTAACGTTTGAACAATAGGTATGGTACCTCCCCTCATGGTGGCTACGGTCTCGGTCTCGAGCGTTTCTTGGCCTGGCTGTGCGCTCGTTATACCGTCCGTGACTGCTCATTGTACCCCCGGTTCACTGGCCGTTGCACTCCTTAGATATGTTAAAAAGTTATGCATGATCACGATAGGTACGGGAATGTGGCATGGGTGCTACAATGGACAAATTAGATTTCCTTCAAAGATCAATTAAAACGGATTCTGTTTCTATCTCACGTAACACCGGGTACCGAGTACCTATGTAGATTGGGCTTACCTTTTTCATAACACGGATATCGACTTAGCCTACCGTACCTGCAAGATCCTTTAAACTGTTGCCAACTATGCCAGTTGAGTCTCTACGCACACACTACACACACTACAGCCCCAAACAACACCAAGGCTCTCCGAACAATATGCACAGTCCACCCATAAGCAGTCTTCCACATATAGGATCTCCCAGATATGTAGTTTCCAAACCCGAGATTTCGAATCCCAGATGTCAAATCTTAAATCCCACAATCGTTGCCGCTGCCGTTGAAACCTAGCCCGAGACCCTGGCACCTGGGATTACGAAACCAACCAACACGGAAGCATGCATACGCACACAGCCTAAAACCGAGACCCGTCTATATGGGATTATAGCTAGGTTCCAAACACGGCTGCTCACGCGCGGCGAGACACGATCTGTCGTGCGTTCTGCGTCTCCATTGCCCCCTGACCGGCGAAGAGAAGGGGTGTTTGGGTTTGTTGTGAGCTTGTTCGGATTTGGAGTTGGTTGGCTTTTGGTGTTGTCGTTGGCGTTAGCATTGTCGTTGGCGTTGGCGTTGGCGTTGGCGTTGGTATCCTTGTTGGTGTTCTCGTCGTAGTTCTCGTTGGCTTTCTCGTCGCGTTCTCGTCCTCGTTGGCATTTGGCGTTGTTTTTGGAATTGGCTTCCAGCTACAGCAACCAAAGCCGCCGATGTGATCGGACCGTTTGGTCTGGTGATGCTGGTGATGCTGACCTGCTGCGGATCCGGGTCGCGATGAGAAGGGAACGGGCGTGCTACGACATGGCTGTGACCGAGGATAGGAGATTGGATTTGTCATTTGTGCATAGAAAAAGACCGGAATCGACATCGAGTTGGACGAAGTCTGGTCATGGTCACGGGGGC
>MLQL01000060.1:0-118815 GCA_002072365.1 Penicillium flavigenum
ATAGAAGGCCGGGGGGGCCCTCCGCGTCGATCCATAGAGAGAATCCATTTTTCAAGAGATTCCTCCTCAGTTTCAGTCAATTTATGATTGTTGGCGCGAGAATCGGATCGATTTTGGAGGCCAGTAAGGCGGTTCCGGAGGGAGGAGAAAGGGACGTTAAAACAGCGCGCTGCTTGACGAATTGTATTGATTTCTTGTTTTTTAATAGCCTGGATAGCTAATAAGATCCTACCCTCTTGCTCTGTAGAATCTTTAGAGGATCGGGAGCGAATTGGTGGCATGGTGGGTGGTTGAATTATCTAAGTGCAAATTTATGGACGCGTTTCGGGCGTACTGATCCACTCGCTTGTGTGATCCACTCGCTTGTGAAATACGTTAGCATCGATTCCTTGCCATTTAACTTTGACAAAAGCCGGGGGAGCTGTTTTGTAGACCTTGTCCGTGTCTTTTCTTTCATAAAATGCCACACCGATAATGCCGACGATATTATCCCTGCTGTATCTATAATGTTCTTCCCCGTCCTCCCCTTCGTATATCACGTGCGAAATTCGGGTCTTTAGTTTAGATACTTTCTGCAGCCCTTAGGTATTATACCCATTTCCAGGCTGAACCCGGTATTTTGCCGCTTTATAGGGCCCGTACCGAACCAGCAATACGTTTGACCGTCCAAGACGACTCTAGGCGTCTGGTTCTCTATCGCGATCGCTGCCAATTGAGAGCTTCTTCAGGCCAGTTAGGACCTCATCCGACGGGTCCGACGGGTCATTAGCGCCGACAGGAGTAGGACTACCAGATCCAGCTGCGTTCTCAGCCATATGACCCGACCTTGGGTTGGCCGTAGGGGATTCAGATGGTTCCCTTTCAGACTCGGCGTCGCCCATAGGCTGGTCGTTTGGTTCACCTGGAACCGTTTCTCCCGTACCATCAGGACTTGGCTGCTCCTTATGAGTGTTGTACAGGGGCTTCGACTGTGACTGAACCGACTGGTTTTGGTTTGTTGTATGCGCGCCAGTACCTTTACTGGAACCAGGCTGGCTGTACGAGGCTTGCGCATCCGCAGCAGCAGCCTTGGTTTGGGAGATACCACTCCCGCTTTCAGCCGTATTTTGCAGCCTTTTTACAGTATCATTTGGTTTCTTGTTTCTCGTACTGCGTCTAAGACGCCTTACTTCGTATCGAAGACCTCTTTCATGTTTGTTCTCACTAGAGGGTATGAAAGCTCCGACTCTTGCTCCAGTAAAGAGATACAGCTGGAGAGCAAATAAGATGACAACTTTGAGCAGTCCCGGAATGAATGTTTGGTGATCAGTCTGCCACAAAGATGAGACTGTTCTCAAAAAAATCTTGCTTTGTGAAGTTGAGTTTCTCTTTCTTTTGATCTACAACGACGCCATCTACCGTCAAAGTCTTTTTGATCCACTACATCTAGGTGAGTTTAAGATGATCTTAGAGGGGAAGCTACGAAAGAACTAACCATTTTTATTTCCTTTCGATCGTCTAGGATGATTTTGGTTCTTGTGAATTATTCAAATCCACTAAAGAATTGCTCGGCATACGAACTCACGGTTCTCACCGTAGGTAGACTATCGTTATTTAGTCGCCCTTAAATAGAATTTGCGTGCTAGCGAATATACGCTTTAATCATCTTATATGTTGGAGTAGGAGAACCGAGGGAAGTTTTATAATATTCGTACCCATTCTCCGGGTCTGTAGTGAACCTAAAGGAAGGTTAGCAGAATACGTGAATAGGAAAAGGATTACCACTTCAGATACTAGGTAACTCACTCGAGCTAAAGGTTTATAGTTCCTCGGTGTAATTCGTTAGTTTAGGGGAGCCTTTTGTCTTTCTCCCGAATTAAGTCCTCCTCTTTATAGGTCCTAGGGGTATAACCATTCTTTTCCCGCTATAGACGGCGCCTCTCTCTCGCGAGTTTATCGCGCTTAGCAAAAAAGTCCTTTCGGCCTATAATTAAGTGCGGCGCGACCTAGAGGTAGGGAATGCATTTAAAGTAAAAGATTGCAATATTAGATTAATATATAAGATAAAGGCGCTTAGATAGAAGACGTGTTGATTATTATATGCTAATGCTGCTATACGGCTTACTTTTATATCTGAGATCTTAAGCTCGAGCCGCTCTGAATTAGAAGAAAGATAGAAGTAATATCATAAAACGGATAGCGTTTTCCACTCCGTCCTACGCTATTTCGTTATATCGTATGTCCTTAATAAGATATAGTACTCCAAAAATTGAGGGCAGTAGTAATGCTATTAACGAACTAACTATTATAGTATAGACGACCCTATAGGGGCTAATCCCTTCTGGGTATAGTCTAGAGTGGGCGGAGTGTATCAGTGTTGCTCACTGATTGGACACTGAGCATCACTGAGTAATCAGGGAGCACCCAATGAGCACTCACTGAGCACTCACTGAGCATTAGTCATTCCGCACGTGACTGAACTTAGCATGATCACTGATCTGAGTCCGTGCTGACATCTACTCAGTGAGCCTGAGCCTGAGCACCCTCATAAAAGCGGCGGCAGATCAAATAGGAAAGCCCCACACGCCAGGGAAAATCCGGTACGTATAGCTACATATAGAACAAGGATGAACTCCACAATGGAAACATTCGTCTCAAAGAATAACCTCGGTATAAAGCCATTGTTGTTGGTTCAGCAACTATCTATCACGCGTGTTAAGCATACGCGAAAGCGGTGTGGATCCGAATGGATTCGCCTTCAACCCATCAAGTCACCTACACGTCACAGCACGCCCAGAATATGGTCGCAATCACATGGACAGATAGACAGCCAGACGCTGTACACGAGGGAAGCAACCATGTAGATGAGACTACAGCTCTCCTAGCGTCCAGCATGACCAAGTATGCTGACGCGCCCACATCAGACACTCTGGACAGTTCGTCAGGGCCAGATGGCGACAATGACGACGAGAAAAAGCCCTTGCCCATAGCCCAGATCCTATTGCTTTGCTATGCGCGCGCAGTCGAGCCCCTAGCCTTCTTCTCCATCTTCCCCTATGTCAGTCAGATGGTGCAGGATAACGGGGGTTTGGCGGACTCGGACGTCGGCTTCTACAGCGGACTGATCGAGTCGATGTTCTCCCTAACGCAGGCCATCGTCATGATATTCTGGGGACAAGCAGCTGATCGATTCGGCCGCAAGCCCGTCCTGGTCTCCTCCTTGTTCGGCGTGACTGTGGCAACAAGCCTCTTTGGCCTGGCAAAGACCATACCACAGATGATCATGTTCAGGTGTCTTGCTGGCGTCTTTGCTGGGACCATCGTCACCATCCGCACGATGGTGGCCGAGCACAGCACGCCCAGTACCCAGGCCCGGGCGTTTAGCTGGTTCGCCTTCAGCGGGAACTTGGGTATTTTCCTGGGACCTTTATTGGGTGGTGCACTTGCTGACCCAGTAAGACAGTACCCTGGTGTCTTCGGGGCTGTCCACTTCTTCGAAAAATATCCCTACGCGCTCTCGAGCTTGGTGGTGGCGTTCGTGGGAGCCACTGCTGCCGTGTCTAGTGCCTTCTTTGTCGAAGAGACGTTGAAAAAGGAGCCGGTTACGATGGGCCATGATGGCGAGGAGGTGGCATCCGATGTGCCGACCCAGAGCAGTGATCTATCGACATGGCAGCTCCTCAAATCGCCGGGGGTTGGTGTGGTCCTATACACGTACGGGCATATCATGGTTCTCGCCTTTGCTTTCACGGCCATTATTCCCGTCTTTTGGTTCACTCCCGTACACCTCGGAGGGTATGGATTTACGCCTCTGCAAATTTCGTTGATGATGGGTCTCAATGGTGCTGCACAAGCTACGTGGCTCCTCTTGGTGTTCCCCCCACTGCAGAAGAAGATAGGATCGAATGGAGTGATACGTCTCTGCGCCACTGCCTATCCATTATTCTTCCTATGCTGCCCTCTTGGCAATGTACTCCTGCGGATGGGCACGGATGGATCTGTTAAAGCCTTTTGGATTCTCTTGCCGACCGCGCTGGCGATCGGCTGTGGAGTCAGCATGAGCTTCACGGCGATTCAGCTCGTCCTGAACGACGTCGCACCCTCGCCGAAGGTACTTGGCACGCTGAATGCGCTGGCCCTGACTGGTGTTAGCATGCTGAGAGCCTTCTGCCCTGCTCTCTTTACCACCCTCTTCGCTCTGGGGGCGAGGACACAGCTGGCTGGTGGCTATGCCATCTGGGTACTCATGCTCATAATTGCTTCGGGTTTATCCGTTACAGCAAAATACCTGCCAGAGCCCGAGGCGGCCCGCAAGCGCCGGAGGAGCCAAGCGAGGCGATGATGTTCGGATTGACTGAATTCTCAGCGCGATCAAGACTGCCCCAGCGCACCATCTGGAGAAGGGCTGTTTTGTTGGCATGGGATCTTTTTATTAGCACGGGATCTATAAAATTTCTAATTCTATCTGAAATTTGTTTCCTGTGGTACGTTTAACTGCTGCCCACGGGTATATTACATGGCTCTATCCATGGATGTCAACAAAAAAAAAATAATAAAAAAATAAAAATTGGACAGGGTTGATATTTGAGTGAAGATAAATTCCTTATAACAGAGTATATCTCCATTTTCGGACGTTTACTACTCAATCTTACCTAGGCAAATTTGAATTCCATTTTTGCCTCATACCTACTCTTCAGGACCTCCCTGTTATACTAGTTAGTCTTCCGTTTAGAGTTTTGTACGAGAGGTGCAAGGAGTAGACACCTTTGTCCGCGGCCTTATATGGGTTATTGGTATTGGGATTTGTTCGTTTCAATCTCAGGTCCCACCAAGATAATTACAATTTCAGATCCCTGTTGAACTTGAAATATCGAGGACCCTCATAACCCCCTTGAAGCGGGCTCAGCAGCCTGACCTGAGCTTACGAGTAGTATTCTATATATCCTTGTCACTTGCGCCGATCATCGTTGATCATGACGATCTACGATGTACTGTAAGGCTGAACAATGCCTTTTTCAGAATGGCCTGATGTTATGGAAGGTAGCCAACTCAAGCATGTTCCGTTGAACCTGATGCGCAACCCATTGACAAGTAATGGCATATAAGGGATTTTCAGGGATCAATTTAAATCCACTGAGAGAACGTACTCAGCCCAGTATCATGTTTTATTTTCTTACTTCTGTTCTACTTCTGTAGTTCTGGTAGCAAGATATCCAGGAATTTAACAGTTTCTTTACAGCGATTATACCTGGACTCCTTTTGCTCGAATGCACATTTGAAGCTTGTTAATACGTATATGTACCCATATTATCAGACTCTTACAGTCTACCTTTCTTCCCTTTCATAGCTCTAAACACTTCTTATAATATCATTATATGGTTCTTTGTTGCTTGAATCTCACGTACTAGCTCGTAGATTTAAACAGGCTATGAGCCTGGGGATTCGCTATTGATCTGGTTTTACAATCGGTCAATATCCTCGGTACATCCTCGGTACTCCGTACATATGTAGTTATCTAGGCCCATATGTATGCAACACCCATTGCGCCAAGCCGGGTAGGGCACCCAGCGAGCAATAATGACAGTATCCACACCTCCGCCAGCTCTGGAGAATTGCCTATTTAGGAAGTATAAATAACCTCAGGTCTACAAATTGTTGCTGCCATTGAACCTGTTAGGGTGGCAGGCTTTGATTTCTACGCAGAAATTTCTACTAGGCGATCATCTTGGGACGAGACTAAAATCGGTGTCTGCTTGTTTGTTTGCCCCAACAGAATTTCCATCCTTCAACAACTCTCTCTTCTCCACATACTCTACAGATCCTGCGAGCGAAGGAAAAAGCTGCCCAGGTGTACTCCCTACGGAGCACTGTCATGCGATACTGCCACAAGGCGGTGTACTAGGCGATATCGGACATCCCGATTTGGAAGATACGAAGTTTAAACGAAAACTTTCTCTTGACTTTTCTTTTCTTTATCGCTGGGAATCCTCACTTCTATTGTCCTCTGTGACTCGGACTTAATAGGGAAATATGATTCAGATACACGGTATCACCAGCGCCAGTGAAGCCCCTCATGTCTCCGAAAAAGATGCAGCACTGGCAGTGGTGAGCGATGTAGCCCAGGAAATTGACCCAGTGGTCGAAAAAAGGGTTCTCCGAAAGATCGACTTGTATTTAATGCCTGCGATGCTCATAGGTCAGTTGTAGGAATATGCTCGAGGGAATTGTTGACTGACCCAAAACATAGGATATGGAATGGTGTACTATGACAAGGCAATCCTAGGCAGTGCCGCCCTCTTTGGTATGACGACCGACTTGGATTTATCAGTGAAAGACTATTCCACTTCTCCCCCGACAGTTGACACTTCTCGGCTCGGTTGGGCAACGTCAATCTTTTATTTTGGAATGCTTGCGGGTCTCTACCCAATGACATTTGTTCTTCAAAGGTTCAACATTCGAACTGTCCTGGGTCCTGTTGTTCTTGTCTGGGCTGTGATCTGTGCCGCCACTGCCGGTGTGTCAACCTGGCAAGGTCTTTATGTACAACGATTCTTCCTTGGTTTGTCTTCCTTGGCGTTTCGACCGGCCTTTCATCTGACGAAATATAGGCTTCATCGAAAGTGTCATCCCTACGGGCTTCATGACTATAGTCAGTGGGTATTACACTCAAGAAGAACAAGCTCTCAGACAGGCTTGGTGGTTTTCAGGGACTGGTTGGTTTACAATCATTGGCAGCGCCCTGAATTACGGGTTTGGTCAGATTACATCTGGATCTCTGAAAAGATGGCAGTATATCTATATTCTTGCCGGTGCGCTTACCTTCTTATTTGGCCTGTGGTGTTGCACTATGCCGAACTCTCCAGTCTCAGCTTGGTTCTTGACCCCAGAAGAACGAATGGTTGCTGTGGAAAGATTGCGAAAGGGACAAACCGGTGTGAGGTGTCAGAAGATAAAGCTCGACCAGATCAAAGAATGTTTGACCGATGTCAAGATCTATCTAGTGGCTATCATGATGGCAGCGGCGTGAGTTTTTTCCCTCTTGGTAGTTTTGCTACCAAATGGAGCATGTCTGTATTCTAATGATGATCTCTGCAGGTATACTATCAACGGTGCCATCTCTGGGTTTGGGCCCTTGATTGTGTCGACCTTCGGCTACGACACTCTTGATTCGATCCTGTTCCAGTTTCCCGTTGGAGGCGTTTGTGTCATTTTCATTCCGCTCTGTGGCTACATTTCTACTATCGTGCCCAACGTTCGCATACCTATGCTTATTGCCTGCTGCTTGCCTGTTATTGCCGGTTGTGTGATGATCTGGAAATCCCAATGGGGATACCGTCCCGTCACGCCGGTTGTTGGTTATGCATTGACTGGCTTCTTTGGACCAGTGGTTAGCTTGATTATTACAACTGGAGCTTGCAACGTTGCGGGTGCTACAAAGAAGACCGTCATGGCGGCAACCGTGTTTGTGGCGTACACTGTCGGCAACATTATCGGGCCTCAGTTGGTGAAAAGCGACACCAAGGCACAGCATTATCCGGAATTGTGGACGGGTATGATCATTTGGTAAGCTTCTGTCTGCCTTTTGTTTTATGATCCATCTTCTAACAAAGCATACCTAGTTACTGCATTACAATAGCCGCTGCAGTTGTGCTGTATCTAGTGCTTCGTCGAGAGAATCGCATCAGGGGACAATTAGACTTGGATGAGGTGCAGCGAGACAAGATTGCATTTGATGATCTTACCGACAAACAGAACCCCTTCTTCCGCTATGCTTTATAGTGGTTTAGGGAGCTGATCTTTTTCTGTTTATAACGACCAAGCCTTATAGGCGTTAATGGTCTTGCAAAGATTCGGTCAACGCTTCCGACACGGAATCTTGAAGATTCCGTCAAGTGGAACCCCGCAACCCCATATATTAGTAAATACATCTATTCTCGCCTGGAAAACGGGTTTATATTTCTGTTCCAATTCATAATGAAAGATCCTAAACAGTCTCCTGCGATCGCACTCTTTGGTGATGAAGCTGTATTTAGGGATCCCAGATATGAAGTAACTTGGGAATCCGGCGATTCTGAAAACCCACGGACATGGTCGGTGTGGTATCGTGGATTTATTGTGGCATCTATGTCATTTTCAACTACTATTGTGTGAGTCTTGTTATTAGATTCCGGACTCACTTCACCCTGTGTCTTGAATATCTTGGTTAACCTCGGGTTCGCAGAGTGATATACACGACCATGTACACCTCAGGTGTCGAAGGCATACAAAAAGAATTCAACATCTCATCAAAACTTGTTGTACTCCTTGGTTTAACCACCAATCTTTTTGGTTTGGCACTAGGATCGGTTGTTCTTTCGTCCTTGTCAGAAATCTATGGTCGACGTCCTGTTTATCTCGTGTCTGTTCTCTTATTTGGTCTACTGACACTACCTGTCGCGTTGGCAAATAACATAGAAGCCATTTTGATCAGTCGCTTTTTTGGAGGATTCTTCGGCGGAACTATGATTGCCAGCGCGCCAGGCAGTGTCACTGATGTGACGGATGATCAGTATCGTGCTCTGGCACTGAGCTGCTGGAGCTTAGGTACCATGAATGGGCCTGTCCTTGGTTAGTGTCACTTTCGGCGTAAGATGTGATTATATAGTTTCCTAACTTTTCTTTGGTATAACAGGACCTATCATTGGTGGCTTTGTCTACCAATACCTTGGCTGGCGCTGGCTCAATTGGCTTGTTTTGATATGCAGCGGAATCTCACTCTGTCTAATGTTTCTTGTGAAAGAGACTTATTCGCCTGCTCTTCTTCGACAAAAGACCATAAAGAGACAGAAGATGACTGGAGACCGTCGATGGTGGTGCCGCTTCGATCACGAGGAGACCGGTTTGCAAGTGTTGAAGACCAATTTGATTCGACCCCTACGCATGGCAGTTCTTGAGCCAATTTGGTAAGTTAGATTTGGCTTATATCAACTCTTAATATGTGAAATGCTGATTGGAATAATCAAAAGCATTTTCTGGAATTTATACGTCGGGGTTGTTTATTCCGTGCTGTTTCTATGCTTCGTTGCATACCCAATTGTCTTCGAAGGAGCGCGAGGCTGGACCCCAGGCTTAGCTGGACTGAGCTACTGCGGCATAGGCACAGGCACAGCCATCGCTGTCGGTCTAGAGCCCTTGATCCGAAAAATCATTGCTTTGCACCCTCTCGATCCGATTACCAGCCGGCCAGCTCCAGAGGCAGCAGTGATCGCTGTCTGCATTGGCAGCGTACTGATACCGATTGGAGAGTTCTGGTTTTCTTGGACCGCAAAACCATCAGTGCACTGGATCCTTCCCATTTTGGCCGGTATTCCTTTTGGATTGGGAAATGGCTTGGTATTCATCTACGCAACAAATTACATGGCCGGGAGCTATACCGTCTACGCTGCATCTGCCCTGGCAGGGAATTCGATTGTGCGATATGGTCTTGCAGGTGTTTTGCCACTTGCGGGTGAAAAAATGTACAGCACTCTTGGAGCAAATTGGGCTGGGACGATGTTGGCACTGATCGAGGTTATACTCATTCCGATCCCGTTTATCTTTTATAAGTACGGCCACCATATCCGATTACGAAGCCCGATGATCGTCAAGAGGGATATGGATAGCTCATGATATATTTATGCTCTTTTCCAAGAGCGATGGTGGATAGTTTATAATAGTCAAGGTGATCGGATCCATTTCACCTGTGGCTGCTCAAGGCCAAGGGCCAGATTCTAGAGTCTTGAGTTCCAATTCCTCTTGCTATGCACAAACAATCTTCCATTCATAATAAAAAGGCATTGGCTTGCATAGCCAACTACCAATTCCAAGCCGATGGAACATGTGAATCCAGATCGCTCACAAATAATTCCTGTAACCACTCTATTCCACCATCTATCATTTCCCCAGGTAACCAGGCATTCTGATCTGAGCCTATTATATCCACTCCTGAGATAGGTAATGAAGTTGAAAGGATCCCCGTGTTAGGGTCTGTATCATCTGTATCACCTGGAAGACAAGGCTCCATTCCCGCTGTTTGTACACCACCAGAGTGCAGTTCATGAGGATGATGCCTTGGCGGGTGGTGACCGGATGTATGGGCTGGTGTGTGTCTCTCTTCAAAAGGAAAATCGTTTGGCATAAAAGGACTTTCGTCTAGATCCATGTGTCCCATGACTGGTGGATCTCGATCAATGGCTTGACGAATTTGTGTTTGCCGAGAAGACGAAGGCGACGTTGAAGCTGCTTCAAGGCAATTCAAACCCGACAGGGTAAATTGCGCTTCCCGTTGCGTTGCATTATCGCACGTCTTCGGTGATTCACGAGATAAATGGTCCGATGGAATCATCGGTCGTGATGAAGACGACTGTTGATCGTTGTTCCCCAAGCTTTCGGTTAGACGAGACCCTGGATTCATGATTGCCTCAGCCATTTGGTTCAGCTTCCAGACAGCCCGGGCCATTCTGCCTGAGACCCAGGTCTTGCGGCAGTGTTTCTTCAGTGATCGCGCGGCTTCCAACGTCAATTCCCCGTAGGTATGTTTGAAAGAACTCTGTTTGATGATCAACCCGAGCGCGATGATAGTAGCACTGGTTAGGTAGTGCAGGAAGGGAAACGTGTACTTTGGATGATCTTCTGCCACGTTGCTGAAGTCTTCAATTATGCTCTGGGCTAGGCGCATACAGATCACTTCGTTTTCAATGGCTTCTGGTACTGGCAAAGATGAAGCTCCTTTACGCTGAAGCATTGGCTTTCTGATCAGAAGGTAAAGAGACGACCATCGCTGTTCGGCAGTTAGTTCAAATCATTTCAAGGAGGGTTTGCCCCAGGGATAACGAAAGGCCGTACAATCCGCATCATCAATTGTTGCTTGATCTGCCACCACACTAATCCCCTTGCTTTGTAGCTTCCCGGTCGTTGCGGGTCATAGGAAAATTCCGGTTGAAGATCACTTTGGGATTGTGTTATGAGGAGTTCCAAATATTCTTTGAGAAATGGACTTGGGGTTGAGTCCGACGTTGAAGCACCGTACAGAGCTTCCCAGACTTTGCCTATGACCTTCGAGTAGCTAGCCATAGCAATGAGATATGGTACTGTAGTAGGAGAGTTTCCAGTACCAGTATCCTCGGGCTGCAGCGGATGAGAGGTCCCTCGGTGTTTGCTAAGCCACTCATCACTCATACTTCGCGGAAGGCCAATATCAACGTTCAAGTCCTGAATGAGGAATGGACGACCAGTCTCAATCGCTAATCTTCTGTCCATGAGATATATACACCACCAGAGCCGACGAGCCATTTCACTTTCAAAAGGGTTCATTGCTTCCACCACCTGACGACGTTGCAGTCCGATGTGGTGCGAATGGGATATTGAAAGGGCTAAGAGCTTTTCCGCTGGTCCATGGGAATCAAGTCGAAAGAGATAGATAACCTACACGTCATGATATTTTGTTTAGCAAAATGAATCTGCAGCAGAGAGACCCATTTGCGAGCTTACCATCAATAGAATATTTTGTAGCAAGAGTATCTGATCGGTACACTCACCGAAGACATCTAAGAGGTCTCCAATTACGTCCCTCGCTGCTCGGTACAGGCTCCAACCGGCAGAGTACTGCCCTTGTTGGCCATCTACGCGTGAAGACTCAACGCACGTACCATTAGCAAGGCACAGCAGCACACACGCAAAAGTAAACCTCCACTCGCCATGATGAGAGTAATGATTTGCGCTGGGAACGAGGAAGCTTTCCCACAGTCTTTCATATGCTTCCCACACTGAAGGCAAGTGTAGAAAGGGAACCAGGATATGAACTTCATCACAAAAGGTCTTCATAGCACGGTCCCATTGTACGCGATCTGGTACTATCTTATGGGAGTCTAGAGCTTGATATACATAGCTCTTGGTCTGTTCGCGGTGATTTCCCTTTGGCGATGCTTGCGGAGACGGTGTTAACTGGGAGGAAAAAGAGTGATTGGGCGATTCAGATCGAAGTCTAGCATATCTCACGCCCATCTGCTCTAGCCTGTCTTCCACAACGGTTATGTTGTGTGCTAGAGAGGTCTCACCGGAGAATGGTGTTATACTCTCATCTGGCAATCCTTTATGCCCATTTTGGTCTTCAGGGACATCTTCTTGATGGCTTCTACTGTACAATTCCGGCGGCGTTGAGGTGTTCTGAGCACTCTTATCTTGAGGTTCTCTGGATCTTGACTTTTCTTGTCTGGATCATCGTCAGCACACCTTGTGATAGCATGAGATAATAACTGGTTCAAATAAAACCTCTCTGCAAGATCACGACCGGTCTTCCGCCATCTTCCTCTCATGTCGGTTCCATTTTGCTGGCAATCTCGTCTTTTTGAAATGCAGGCTCTGCAGGGAACATTTCCATCGCACTGTCCAGGAGTACGAGTACAATAATCAGCGTTGTCCATTATCACGTCTTTTATTAAACAAATTCCGCACGACTTACTTTAATTTTCCGGCGCTTACACTGACCACTACATTTGAAATGGGTTCTTTAGTATTGCCGGAAGTTTCAATCGCAATCTTGGAATGCCCACCATGCTTTGGACGCATATTTTGCTCGTTTTGGATGTTTCCCACGCTCACTAAATGGAATGGCAGATTCCACCATCTTTATAACGGAAATACTTGCTGGGGTATGTTAGGGGAATCATCGAGTGGAGAAATCAGGGGCCGGAATCTTCGGGATTTTAGTTCTTGGCATATGAGGAGTAAGATTACAGCAGTTTCGATCGAGATATGAAATTGCAATCAGACAAATAGATAAATCCAAATCCCTAGTGCTCCTACCGTTTGGTATATTGGGAATGTCAAGGTGTTACTAACCCTGCTACTATATTGTGAATATGGTGGAACATTGGCTGTTGGAGAATTCCCCGATGGGATGATTCGTTATGTCATGCAGACTGAGCCTTTGCTAGTTTGCTAGTCCGTTGTTAAATCAGGCTTTATAAACAGCCTTCTTTCCATAGATTGAATTTCATATTCTTCTTCTTGATTTTCCCGGCTCCTAGTTCCGTAGCCTCAACAGGTTATGAGGCCCTCATATTTCCCTTTGCTTCATCAAGGTCTATCTAGATCTAGTCTTTTTCTCATCAAAAAATAGCACTACCAGAAGCTATATCTTGCTTCAAAAATTTGAGTTTCTCCCAGTCTTGGAGCACTCACTTTTACTTTGGAATAGTACTGGAGGTGCTATATCCTACCATTTACCATTTTGAGAATAGTATCTCCCAGTTACGGAGTACTATATCTCTCACTTTTTGAGAATAGCATTGAGTGCATATATTCAGGGTGACTGACTTAAGATTGAGTATTTATCGGAAAGGGATAAATATTTGCTGAACAAACACGAGTAAACGTCGGACAGCGATGTTATTCGTTCCGAGCGCCAAATCGTCCGAGTGCGTCTCCGTTTCTTTCAGATCGGTGATGGGAGAACACGAATATCCTCCTAAGCTTGGCTGAGGCCCCTCGTCCCGAGCCACGAACCATCCGAGGGCATCTCTGTTTCTTTCGTGTCGGACACGGGTGGAATGAGAAGATCCTCTTGATCTTGGCTGGGGTAACTCCTGTAGTCTCACGTTTCCCTCGTCCCTTTGCCTGTTTCTATATCTCTTGTTAGTCTCGACGTGAAGAAAGACGGTGATGCATTTCGAGCGAAGCCCTCACTGAGAGAGAGAAGAAAGAAAAGAAGAGAGAGAGAGAGAGAGAGAGAGAGAGAGAGAGAGAGAGAGAGAGAGAAAACTACCTAGGTAGCTATCTGGCTGGTCCTGTCACCCGTGGTGGCCCCAGGCATCCAACAAAATGTGCATGACAATTTCAATCGCTCACGTCGTGAACATCGCGACAGGATATGGCTCGACTCTTGAGGGAGCCTGCACTTGACCTTTCGCTTCCGACAGGTATCACATGCTTGGGTCGAGAGATCTGCACGGAGCGAGTGATGGGAGGTTGACCTCCGGGATGGCCACACAGATGGATCTAACATAAAACAACAGAGTATACAAATGCAAGAGGTCGATCTGGGTAATTTGGGGAAAACGGGTCGAAAGGCCCCCCACTTTTTTCGATGCCGAAAACTTCTCAAAACCAAAGGCTTCAAGGCTTCTGGGCTTCGTAACAAAGTCACCAATTCGATTGTCAAACATCCGTGGAGGGTAATTCCAGGGCTATAAACCGGCGTGACATAAACATGGATATGAATATATACCTAGGTAGGTAGCTGTGAGAAACCACCGGGAATGTACACGGCACTGTATATCGATGTGCCTGCAAATCCCCACTAGATGTCTATTGAAATTCTTATTATTTTAGAGAGTTATATAGCACTAAATGGGATACCTAACTACCTGTAGGCATAAGGTGCAATTCAACACGAAAAGGGGGGCAAGGCGGTCTACAGACACGGTAGTGACTCCATTATCTTCCAACTCCTAATCCTACCTCATACTCATACCCGTTGCACCTCACGTTCAATATAACCAGTTGTACATATGCTTAAGTCTGTCTAACATGATAAGCAGCTTCCGAGCCTATGTGGATTGGATTTTCCGGTCCTTCAAGACTCTGGAGTTGAGAATTCTGTTGGTGGGAGACGATGATTCTGGAAAGACCACTTTGCTACACCAGTGGTACCACCAGAAATTTGTTGATCTGCCTCCAAACTATATGGGTGGATTCGAGGTTCAGACTGTCGAATATCCGCAAAAATGTCGCTGGACCATCTGGGATATCACACGTAAGTGGCTAACTTCCCATTCTCCTTTTCAGTTATTTCCAGCAATGCGCCTAAAGCAAAAGCCCAGTTGGTTCGGATCCGATCAGAAAGCTGCTATATCACTACTTCCAGAACACAGCAGCTGTTCTATATGTTCATGACTGTGATCGGCACTTCGATGATGCTATCTCCTCCGTCCATTATTACATCGGGGTTATGCTCGAGAGAAAATGTAGTTTACTTTATATTGTCCCAAATAAGCAGGACAAGCTACTCCCCGAAAAATCTCAAGGGCTTGCCCACGACCTGCGCGAGGGGTATAAGAAGGAGTTAGCCAGATACGAGGGTCAGATTTGTTGGAAAGTCCTGGACTTCAAGATCAGTGCCAAAACTGGAGAGGGTGTTTGGGAAATACTTGATGAAATTTATGGCGAGCTTTGAGTGCAGCCCATACTGTTGATACCTCAAGGTCACATAACTCCCCATATATATATCATCTTGAGCCAGCTTGTCCTACAATTTGTTATCCAGTGCAGTCCACCAACACCGGGTGGTGGTGTTGGGGGCCGATTATTTTGCGCTCCGCAGCTTGAATATCGCGATTACTGCTAGGATTTGCGCTTGGACCTCGGCACGGCAGTCTCTAGTAAATCTTCCGATGTTTCAAATCACTGGCTAAACCGAGAATCCCGAAAGGCTTCAATATCACTATTCGATGCTGTTGCCTCAATGGATTTTAAAAGGGAGTTCGCAGACGGTTTCTCATTCCATTACCCGAGAACCCATCGGACCATCCATACATGAACTTGTGTCATGTCTCGCAGGAACCTCGATGCATCCATGCTGTTGTGCCATCCGCAGTTTCTTGGCATCGAGGACCTTGAGAGGACAGGGCTGGCTTGGCGAGACTTGGCACAGCTTGGCAATCACTCACGAAGGATTCACTAGGCGATATATTTTCCATCCAATCGCTTTTTTCTTTTCCAATTCTGACAGCATGCTGCGTGAGGTATTCTCCATATTCACATGTGTGGCGTGGGTGGGATTTGCGATTTATCTCTCGCCATGGATGAAGGTCAGATCAATATCTTGAAAGTGACACTATCCATTCAGCACTAACGTCCTGTAGGATATCTCCCGTGAAGTTGAAGCTTACAATGCTACTACATTCCAATACCCAGTGCCATTGTCTACACACAATGAAGAGCGCACGCGTCTAATGCAGAATCTTCAGCGATCCAGTGGAAAATGGGACTCTAACCATCCTCGGCATCGATTGTTAACTGCTCTGTATGGATATACATCCTACAAAGACAAAAACCTAGCTGAGGTGAATCGATGGAGGAATCTTTATAAAAACGTCCCGAAGCAGCAGCGAACGGTATGTATTTCTTTCGCTCTTTCTAGTCTTTTTTCTTTGCGGGTGTTAAGCAGGCTTGACTGACCAGCTTAGTTGCTTGAATCAACCGTCCACTACACGCGTAAACTCAACACAATCGAACATTTGCTCGATACAAACAATGAACTCGCCAAATCTATTGTTGATCACGGTCTTTGGTTCTACAATATCAGCCAATCTGAGCTGGACGAATTCATCAAAGAGAGTGAGAGTCAAAAAAGGTCCGCTGATAAGACTAGCGTCTCTCAAGGAATGAAACATTTCGTGCGTGACTGGGCAGACGAGGGCCATGAAGAGCGTGAACAATCCTTTGGATGTATCTTGAGATCGCTCGCCCAGACACCACGGATGACAGATAGACCCTTGCGAGTGCTGTTGCCTGGGGCTGGATTGGGAAGACTGGCCCATGAGGTTGACAATCTTGGAGGTGAGTACATGGTCTTCTATCCGTGAACATTTATTGATTGATTCGAATTAGGCTTTGATGTGACGATGAACGAATGGTCAACATACATGAACCTGGCATACCGTTATGTATCCAGTCGCTCCATCCCTAACAGTGTACCATTTTACCCGTACATTGACTGGTGGTCTCACCACGCTACAACCGAAGATCTTCAGCGCTCCATTACATTTCCAAACCAAGTTATTCGCCCATCGTCTGTCTTGCTCATAGAGGGAGATTTCACTACGGTATTTGCAGAACACACGGGTCAATACGATATACTCGTGACCTTGTTTTTCATCGATACTGCGCGGAACCTAGTCACATACCTTGAGACTATCCACAGACTACTTCGTCCTGGTGGCCGTTGGGTGAACCTTGGTCCTTTACTGTATGGCACCGCGCCATTTGTGCAGTTATCACTGGACGAGATTGTGGCGCTAAGTGAGAGCATGGGATTTGAGTTCCAGGAGACAGATCCCTCAGTTGGGGATATCACAGTACCCGGCTTACAAGTGCGAGGGTTGGATGTGGCATATGGTCGAAATGCGCGTGGGTTGAATAAGAATGCCTATCAGGCGCAGTATTGGGAGGCTGTTAAGCGCTAGAACAGGAACAAAATAGAATTATATTCTGCTGTCCTTCTATTAGAATCCAAGCAAAGTGCTGCTTATTACTAGAATATTATCCGAATTTGACTTCTAGAACGGGAGAGATGAGGCGGGATAGGGCAACAAGCTATCCGCCACCGCCGTCTTTCCTGAAACACAATATATCTCACATAATACCCACCTAATTTAACTACCGAACAGCAATTCATTTCCCGTAAGCAATATAGCGGCGCACCTTTCGCCCCCAGCCCCCATTGACTAGCTAGCACGGTCAGGGTCTCGGGTACAACCTCAGGACCTTTGAAGTTTCCGATTCCGGGAACATAACCCAACAACATCGACTGATAGTAAGGGATAGCTATAATATAGAAGAATTGATTTTCTTCCGGCCTCGAAATTTACATAAAAGGGCACCGTATCGCTCGGATAATAAAGCCTCAACACTCTTGGCAGGTTGGGATCGGCAGGGACTGACATTGGTCCATGATGGCCAAGATATATCCAAGTGAAGCACAGCTCTCATTAATCAAACATTCTTATCCACACACGAGACCATCCAGTAGAAGACCAATGATATACCCGGTATAATGAGACACCCCCTCCGGCGCCAAGGCCATTTGAGAACCTTTGGGGCACCAAGACTTTCTCTTTTCTTGGCCTTAGCAAACCTTACTATGTCGGCGGAGCAGCAGGTATAAAGTCCTGCGTGGACCCTGTGCAACAGGTTCCTGGATTTGGAACATTCATCGTGATTATACTCTACACGACCTCCAAAGTAATCCCGCCAAAATGAAATTGTCCATCTTCCTCATTGCATTGATGACCTCGGTCTCATCCGCTCAGGATCCCGGCCCATCTCCTACTGCTTCTGTCGGCTGTGAGCCACACGGAGACCACTGGTTCGTCCGATCCCGTCGTATGCTATGTCTATCACCCGAAGGTGCTGATTAACATTTCTATACAGGCACTGTGACGGCCCAGCCTCAACAGATGTCTCCTCAGTTACGTCGACAAGCGCGGCCGAAGTGAGCACCACTTCTTCTCCCACTATGCCTAGCCCTACCGAGTCTGTTGGCTGTGAGCCCCATGGTGACCACTGGCACTGCGATGGACCCGCCGAGACCGGTACTGAGGCCGAAGCGAGCACCACCTCTGCCACTGCTTCTCCCACTATGCCCAGTCCTACCGAGTCTGTCGGCTGTGAGCCTCACGGCGACCACTGGCACTGCGATGGACCGGCTGAGACTGGTAGTGCCTCCGCGAGTGCTTCCGCGAGCGCCTCTACCAGCTCCGGAGATGAAGAAGGTGCTGCTGGATCAATTGGTGTGCAGGTTTCCCTGCTTGCTGGTTTGTCCCTTGTCGCTGCTGGTCTGAACCTTTGAGACTGTTGATTATCTCGAAGAGATGAGACTGTCTTGTGTGTATGTGTGTGTGTACATATGTGTTGCTATATCGAGGCGACCATCTCGAAGTACAGTAATTAGGAATCAATGCATTCGCCCTATGTACCTACCTAGCTAGAAATGTCAAAAGCAATTATATAAGCTGTGTATCTAGCAGGTCTAGAGCCCTGGAAGGTTACCTCCAGCCTAACCCCGTGTGAGGCCTGGGGCCACCAAACAGTTAAGTCTGTCCACGGCCAAAAAAAAAAAAAAAGAAAGAAGAAGAAGAAATGTCAACCGCGCAAAACGAACGGTACTTTAAGGACAAGAAGCAAAAAGGGAAATGGCCGTCGGACTGGAACCTAGCAGTACATTACCCTGCACTAACAGTATGTTACTGCAGAGCAGTATACCGGTAGGCTCCAATCCGCCAGCCATCTCATTTAGGACATCCTAACAGTGATTCTTCTACTATCTTGGAAGAATATTATGTCGGTAGAACTACTATTCAACACTGGACAATGTTGATCAACAGAGAATCTATATGTATTACCACATTTTTGATTGCTCAACCTCATCTCTGCTCGCAACCACGCACCTAGATATATCCATTTTATGAGTCTAATTGGTCATATAAGCTGCCTAACTATGTATCTCATACAGGCATATGGCCTAACTAGGCCAAAGATGGGAATTTGGAAACGGATAAATTCTAACAAAATATTGAAAAGCACCGGAGTAGATCCACTGGCTCATTGAGGGTTCAAATCGGTAATCCGGCACATCAGTTAGGGTTGACAGTGATCTTTTGGAAGAACATTGGATCAGTATCCTTCTAGATTGATCCATATATTCATATATCATGGCCAAGGCGTCAGGCTCTTCTAATGTCCTTCACAATAGGTGAGGTTACGACCTTCCCCTACGGGTTCGCACGACACTACCTAGGTATGCAACAGAAATGGGAGCAGAGCAAGGTCACAACGGATGACCCAAAGATCAGTCACTGATATCAAAGATCTGGTTGTGGTTTTAGCAATGTGAAGAAGAGAAAAGCAAGTGAAAGATTTGGATGAAGTTCGATGATCTCTTTTCTTTTCGAGATGGAATATTGAGTACAGAACGAGTGTGAGAAGATCCAGGATGGGTATGTATAGCCAGTTCGAGGGAAATGCAGACAAGACGGAAAGGAAATGTGGAACTGGGTTCTCCCTTAACATGAAGGAGAACAAGAACAAAGACATCGGAATAGAAGAGGAACAGAATGGACTTAGCCTCCCTAATGTTCCAACCCTAGATCCTATCCTAATCCAGTGATCCAGAAAATCAGAAATTGAAAATCGGTTTGGTTGGCTTGTAAGTAAAAAACAAAAAACGAGAGCTTCGTGAGTAGTGGGTTACATGTAACAAAGAACACCATGAATCCAGAACAGGAGAGGGAATAAATCCTGCATTGCACGCTGCTGCAGGAGGGGAAGAGGGAGGGAGATCCAGGTACAGTAGAGGCAGAGTAGAGGTAACAGCAACAGACTCTCTATTCCTGTCCAAAGCCAAGTGTTTCCTCCACCGCGATAGACATTTTGTGCTCGAGAGCATCGTGCGTCTTGTAAGGGGGAAGATCAAGACGGTTGAAGCTGTGTTGGGAAAAAGGTTAGCCATCATACACCAGATACAAGAACCAGATCGGATACATACCAAGTATGCGACTTGGGAAGCGCAGCAGGATCACCAGACTTCTCAATGGTAAACCGTCTGGGGCCATCAGATCCCTGCAGATCCTTGAATCCGTTGACGGGAATACGTGAGGTACCAGTAGTGAACTGGAGAAGACGCGACTTCTGCTCAGCATCCCAGGTGCGGACGATCTTCCAGAAGTTCTGGATGACCTCGTCCTGCTCCTGGTAGCCGCGGTAATCGGTGTGCTTCTTCCAGTCTTCGACATCAATGTCGGCAATACCACCAATGAGCAACTCAAGTTCGCGCTCGTCAAAGACGTTGACGAGATCGGGCGGGATAAGCTCGTTGAAGCCGGACATGAAGGCGTCGAACTGCTCCTCAACTCGCTTCATGATCTTCCATTCCGTAACCAACCTGCGATGCGATTAGCGGGTTTAATCAGGCTATAGAATAGCTGGTTTCACTCACTCAATGTACTGTGGCTTGTTCTCGTTGGTGACGGGAATATCCCGGCCACCGGGTATCAAATCAATAGTGCGACGCTCGCCAAACTTCTCATCGTCAACCGAAAATGTGAGTTCCACAATTCCGTCAATGTCATTATCCCTGCAATTTATTTAGTGACACCATCCTAAAAATGAGATTGGATGTATCAAACTTACAGTGTCCATGCCAAGTTGCGGTGCAAATCCTCATCCACGCCCTCCATATCTTGGAGACTGACCTTCTTCCGCAACATCATCTTGTAGAAGGCTCCAATGAAGAAGGAATCCAGGAAACGACGGTGGAAGATAGCCAGACCAACCACCCGGCCGATGAACTTGAAGTAATTGAGATGCTCGGGGTTCACGCCCGAGTGAGGATTAATCTGCAAGGTATAATTATCGTGGGCAGAGTATTCGAAGAGACAGTAGAAAGGATTGAACATTTCGTGTGAGAGGAGGAAGAAGAATTCACTGAGAGAGTTAGCAACTTTAGATTACCACCGGAAAAAAAAGAAGAACAGAACATACCGTGAAAGACCACCGTAGTCAAGACCATCTTCGCCATCGAACTTGATCATTAGGCGCTTCTTAAGATCGGATGCGCTCTGGCGCATAATCTCGGCATATGAATCCTCGAAGATGTTATTACGACGGACTTTGACGTGGCACTGTCCGGACATAATGCGCAACGCGGGTTGGGACCGGAAGTAGATCAGCTTGCGGCGGAAGTCACGCTTATACTGGGGCACGCCCTGATCCAAAGAGGACGGCAGGCGCGGATCATCCCAGGTAGTCGTCTTGGTGTTGTGATCGACGAAATATACTCGAGCAGTGTTGGTAAGACGCATCTCCCAGCCGCTGGGGAGAGGACCCAATTGGGATACAGGCTGCTGTTGAATGGTGGTGTTGTTCGCGCCACCTGTGGTCTGTCCCTGGCCGTACATGCGGATATACTGCTGCCGACGAGGATCGACCCATGTCGTCGTGCGTGTGTTGTGGTCCACGAAATAGGGCCGCCCCTCGGGCGTCACTCGTCGTTCCCAGCCTGGTGGAAGCTCCCCTGTGCCTGCAGTGGTGGCTCCCGTCGCCATCATGGAGATCGCGGCGGCGTTGGACCCGGCTGGAGCTCCAGATGCGAGAGAAGTTCCTGCGTTAGGCCCGGGCGGTGGTGTAGGTATCTGCTGGGCATCTGGCAAGTTGGGTGAATTGGCGCCAGTCCGATCCTCCGGAAGCATTCGGCTCTGGTGGGCCCGACGTTCAAGCTGCATGTTGGCTTCGCGCTGCGTGCGCTGGGCATGCTCGTTGTAGTTGGCCGATGGTCGTGACCATGTTGTGGTGCGCGTATTGTGGTCCACATAATATGTCCGTCCCAGATTGTCTTCACGCCGTTCGTATCCAGCAGGGAGTCGACCTTGGCTGTCCTCAAATGAGCTGAGATTAGCGCGGGAGGGGACACCGGGTCCAGGGGGGTTGGTCGGGGCCCCATTCAACGAGGGAGGGGCACCGGCTGGTGGAGCGGTGGTCGGAGTGCGCTGGGTCAATGATGAACTTGATGCTGCCGCAGGAGACGTATCGATATTGCTTGAGCCTGCTTGTGACTGGGATGTTGGTGCTGCAACCTGGGGCACAAGGCCGCTGGAAGTCGATGTCTGGGCCTGTTGACGCTGGAGTCCATTTTGATTCGGATGCGGGGTGGTGAGGTTTGAAGATAGGTTGATGATCAATTTTCCGTGGACCACGAGGTTATCGTTCGATTTTTTCAGATCCCGAGTAAGCATTTCTGTGGGGGGCACATGGCCGTCAGGTCAGTCCACGTTTCTATGACTCTGCGATCGGCGTTCTTCAGACGTACCATCACCACCCATCGACAAGTCAATAACATCGCCGATGCGGACATTGATGACTCCGAGGAAACCCTGGTCCTTCTTCTTGAATTTCTTCTGGTCGAAAATCTGAATCGCAAGAATGCTGTCCTCGTTGACTCTCCTGCAAAGATTCGTGGTTAATAACGTTCGCCCTTTCCCCGACAGCGGCGGACTTATCACATACAAATCGAATGGCTCATTCCAATAGGGATTCAGAGTCTTCTTGATCACAGAAGTTGTATGTGTTTGCTCTCCTCCAACAGTAGCCACGGCGAATGGATCGGGGAATCCTAGAAAGAGGTGGTCAGTTCAACCCCGCAGCACTTGATCGACCGATCTGAAGGAGACAACATACGAAAGACATCGCGTTTGTACAAGCCATCAGCCGCGATAACTATATAGCCAGATATGTTAGCCTTGAACGGATGCGGAACCCCGCAGAGTCCCACGACGATTCGATGGAATGGCAGTCTTACTCGTGACCCGGAGATTTGGCTGGCTGCAATTCAAGTCAGCGATGATCTGAAAATCCAAATCGGAATAGTGCCAGAGAGGAATCGAACTTACGCTGGGAGATTTGACGCCATGATGCTTTACAAGCGCCGATCAATCACACCCAAAGAACAGCGCGGGCGCGCACATTCACGAGGGGGAGAAGGGCCAAACCGAGTTCGCCCAGGGTCAAAGCCTGGAAAGAGTGGATAGTTTGGTGATTTGCAGGTTTGTTGATGGTTGTAGTGTTGAGAGAGGAGGAGGAAGAGAAAGGGAAGGGTTAGGCGTGAGGTGCGCCCGTTGTATGGTGCAGGTACTCGGACTACGTATTCACTATGTACGAGATACACGGTCAGTACTTCATGGGGCTGAGCACGGGAGATTTATAACGAATGGTCATTTCATTCTATTTACTACATATCTACATTATAGAATATTGCATAGCCATAAAAGGTATTAATATATAATTCTTTCAAGTTTCTTAATCATACGTAATAGAGGAAATTCAGCGGGTGTGGGCGGGAAGAGTGGCAATTTGATATTAATAGGAAATTAATAGGATGGTAAGAAATATCAGATCCCAGGCAACCATATTCATATTCATATCTATGTGTATTCTATGCTGTTTGTATACAACTACAGTATGTAGTACTATAGTATGTACTCTCAACTATATCCAATACATCCAATACATAATCTTCTATATCAGCTAGTACATTAAATACAACGCCAATAGCCAAATCTTATCTCTTATTGTTTTTGTTTGCTAATTCTCCCGGAAATTATTGTACAGCACAGTTCCCACAACTCCAAACCCATAGAGAAATTGAGGAGAGGATCAGTTCGGTCCTAGAATCGGACACAGACCCGGGATTTCCAGAAGCACCTTCAAATACGCTCAGTAGGGCGAGAAACCACGTCCTCGGCCCCGGTAGGGAGCACCACCACGATATCCACCACCACGGGGGAAGCCACGACCACGACCACGGCCAAACCCACGGCCACGGCCACGGTGCATACCAGGCAGGTTGGTACGCTTGGGAACGACCTGTTACTTCGATATCAGCGAGTGTAGTAAGAATACTGTCAGCAATTATAAACTGACCTTCAGGTTGCGACCGCGGAAGACACTCTCATTCAACACCAGAGCCTGGGCAACCAAGCTGGGTTCCGCAAATTCAACGTAGGCATAACTACAGCATGTTGTCAGCACATATCCATCTTGTATTTTTTTTTTTTCCCTTCTTCTGTTCAAATCTCACCCTTTGGGCTGGCCAGAGAACTTGTCCAGCAAGATGGTAACCCGGTTGATGGAACCACAGCTCTGGAAATGAGCCTGGATCTCCTCCGGCGATGCGCCGTAGTCAACGTTGCCGACGAAGATGCTACGCGCATCGATGTCTTCCTTGTTCTCTTGGAGACTCTCAGTTTGCTGGTCGAGGTCGGCTTGCATCTCACGCAGCTTGGCGGCCTCGGATTCCATCTCGGCCACTCGTCGCTTCATAGCCTCAATCTCTTCCTATACGGATCAATCATGTCAGCGGGGTATGCCTTGTATATGAGGGAATGTATGCGACGTGGGTATGAAAGAAATGACTCAAAGATCTCGAACAAAGAGCGGAATTGCTTTCAGTGCAGCGGAGCAACCCCGATCACACCTACCTCGTCATCTACACCATCTTCCTGGGCTGGAACCTTCTCCCCCTTGATCTCCTCTGGAATCTCCTGGCCTTCAGCAGCCATCTTGTTGGCAAAAAAGAAAGAAAAAGTGTCGGGTTGGGGTTATTCGAAGGGTCGGTGAAAGCGCCGGGGATACCGATGAGGGGAGCGAGTCAGAGCTCTCCGAAGGTCGGTTTGGTCTTTGCGCGTCAAATTTGGTATATGAAAACGAAGGGATTGAGTTTCTTGAAAGTGGGAACTGCCCAGATTATTTGTACGAGATAACAGAACCCTCTGTTCAAGATCTCTAGGCGGTAGAGAATTGAAGTTCTGGGATTTGGCAATGAGAGTCTGTCTATTTTGGGAATAGCGTCTTTTCCGGCTGCGGTATACTGCCGGGCGGTGTATAGCGGTATAACATCTTTCCAGCCTCACTTGTGCTCACACGATGGGGTTTGTCTCAAACTATCAACTTATATTCTATATGGCAGGCCGATAGAAAATTATGCAGGCAAAATATTTTGGTTTTGCTCTACTACAAGATAGTTTATATAGTTTATACAAGTATATATTGCAGTTACTATTGTAGTTACATAGTAGAAAGCCTAATTTCGTTCTATATATTCAACTTGAAAGAAATACCTAGGTATCTTAGTATGAAATCAATCAAGGTAGACTTGCATTATACATTGGAACTCTTAGTTGCTTTCTTTAGCTAGTTCAAGGGCGTGGAAAGTTCAGATTACTGAAAAATCACGTCTATGTACCTGCTGCATGACCATACTATATAGTAATACAGATCCCATGAATCTACAACATACATGTAAGAGCTATGGCTCCTTGACACGAATGCAAGGTATCTTGAATCAAAAATGACACGATTTGCTTCTGATTACCGTATATGAAAGCCCAAATGTGACTAGATAAATACAGAAACCTCACGGTCCAAGAGAGGGGCAAGCAAGACACAAGACGATCACAAAATAACGGATAAAATTAATTCTATCGGTAAATATGGGTTTGAGGGAAATCAAGGAAATCAAAGTGAGTGACCAGCCCGTAGGAATAGATAGCAGCATACTAGACAATGTTAAGGAAATGACTCGATTCGAGGTATCATGTATCAAATTGGAAAAGAAAAGCATGGAATCTGCAACAAGTCGGAGGGAAGGAGCAGAGCACATGATCAGGTGAACACCAAGGCAATTATTTACAGGAGGAAGGAGGGAAGGGCGGTAGACATACGGACAGTATCATGAAGCTGGGGGATGGTTCTTGCGGAAGGAGACCTTCTCGACAGCCACATTTTCCACCCCATTGGCATCGGTCTTCAGCTGGTAGACGTACAACACAAGGACATCACCTTGGATCTGTTCAGGGTCAGCATGTACACTATCCTCCAAATCCGTCAGGGCAACTCACGTCCATCAGGCAGAAACTCGGTGTAGGCTCCTCGCCATCTGGCCAGAAGCCCGAGCTCATGGCACCTGTTGCGCTTCCCGGGTTGATGAAGAACCGACCCTCCATCTCGAATGCCTCAAAGCGGTGGGTACCACCCCACAGTAGGACATCGACATCCATTTGGCGGGCCGCGATAAGCAGTGCGTCGGCGTCGGCGGGTGGCACGATGGTGTGGCCATGGGTGAAACCAATTCGTAGACTGCCATGGTTCACAATCCTAGAGAGAGGGAGATTGGGGGAGTCGACATCGTAATCGCCCTTGACCATCTGTAGGTCCGGAGCTACCTCGCGGAGGAAATCATAGGTCTCGCGATCAGTCAAGTTGCCCAGACAAAGGGTCTGGCCGATCTTGCCCGGGGTCAGGAGTTTGCGGAACTAGAGCCGACGGGCATCGTCAGCATGCTGGAGTAAGTTGTGACGTAGTAGAAAGACGGACCTTGGCTGGAAGATCCTAGATTATGTGTTAGCGGAGATAGGGAAGCTGAGCTGAGGACAGCTTACAGGAGCTCGGTCAGGGATGAACAGGTCACCAATGACCAAGACCAAACGGGCGGTCATCCTGGATGGTGTGTGTGGGGTAAATGGAGGTCAATGGTCCATCCACGGAGATCGGAAATCGGAGCAAGCCAGAAAGAAACAACGCCTGTTGGCTTCAGCCTGATGGAGCTTCGCGGGGAAGAGCAACTAAGCTATGCCCTAAGCCCTATTCTATAACCAAAAGCGGCTAGCGCTATCTGTTCTATAAAGCCATCCCGATCTTTGTTTTGTTTCGCATTGGCTCATCAGGCCGAATGTCTCGTCCGAATGCTTTTCGGTTTGATGAGTCCAATCCGTATCTACTCCGTATTTTGTCGAAGGTTTCCTAACTCTTTGCGGAGGTCACCGGAGGTCATGAGGGCATACTACATTGGGGACGAAGGGTCGAATGGAGTAGCAATTGTTGGGCAGATCGCGGCATTGAGATTGATATAGTACAATATGTATATGAGTACTCCGTATATGATATTATATATGCATTTAACGCAGAGAGCAAGTATATGTAGTATCGGAATACTCTTATCCCCAACATATGTGTAGTAAACAGTACAACATAGCCATACAATTCTCTTGAATTGCTAATAGAATGATATAAAAATGACTCAACACCCCGTAGAATACCCCAGATATTCGCATGATATCCACAAATCCTTTATAGAACAACACGTACAGCGTAGGACGTAGACTGTTGGGGTGTCAATCGGTAGGGTCCGCCCGGCCTTCCCTTCTCCGACATCAAATTCCCAAAGGAAAACAAACTCCTTCGGAGAAGAGAGCGCGACTCAATTCATAAATAAACCCTTAAATAACCCATCAAAATCTCATTCTCACATGCCCTCGGTGCCATCATCCGAACGAACAAATCATCGAATTCCAATCGGTATCTCGGCCAATCCACTCGGCGGCGATCCCCGAACTCTCCAGAGTTACCCTCGGGAACTGCTCCAATCCCCTTTCACGCGAAAAGTACCCCGCGGCTCGCCGCAATCGGATGGCGTCCAAATTGACTAAGGAGCGCCTGAGCCTGATTTCCAGACACCTGGACCAGCGCCTCCCGTTGCCTGACCTCAATACTCCCTTCTCGACCGAGAGAGATTCGCTATTCTCTGACGACGTCGAATATAAACCCATCGATCGCTCCATTCTTCCTTCCCCTCCAGAATCAAATCCCACCATGTCTGCTCAAGCCCCTCACAATACCCTGCTGATTCCAGGACCCATCGAATTCGACGATGCCGTCCTTCAATCCATGTCCCACTATGCGTGAGTTGCCCATGTCATACATCATGCTACAATAAATAACAAACTAACTCCCCCAGTGAGAGCCACGTCGCTCCCGGCTTCGTCAAGGTCTTCGGCGAGACCTTGACTCTCGTCCGCAAGCTCTTCCAATCCACCAACCCCACCGCGCAGCCCTTCATCATCGCCGGAAGCGGTACACTGGGCTGGGATCTCGTCTCCGCCAACCTGATCGAGCGCGGCGAGAACGCCCTCGTCCTCAACACCGGCTACTTCGGCGACTCCTTCGGCCAGTGTCTCGAGACATACGGTGCCAACGTGACGCACCTCAAGGCGCCCATCGGCGATCGCACCCCGCTCGAGCAAGTGGAGCAAGCCCTGAAGGAGAAGCCATACAAGCTCATCACCCTCACACACGTCGACACTTCGACAGGTGTGCTCGGGGACGTCAAGGGCGTGGCCCAATTGGTGCGCCGCGTCAGCCCGAACACCCTCGTGGTCGTGGACGGCGTGTGCAGCGTGGGCTCAGAGGAGATCGCCTTCGACGAGTGGGACCTCGATGCCGTCGTCACGGCTTCGCAGAAGGCCATCGGCTGCCCGCCCGGTCTCAGCATCGTTATGACATCCGGCCGCGCCATCCAGGCCGCCCAGTCGCGCAAGACCCCGCCCGGCGCTTACTACGCCTCCATCGCCAACTGGCTTCCTATTATGCAGAACTACGAGAACAACAAGCCCTCTTACTTCGCCACCCCGCCCACCCAGCTCGTCCACGCTCTGCACACCACCCTCACCCAGATCACCGCTGATGTCCCCGGCCGCTTCGCTATCCACACCGAGGTCTCGAATAAGGTCAAGGCTGCTGCTGCCGAGCTTGGTCTCAAGCAGGTCGCTTCTCGCCCTGAATGCCAGGCTCATGGTATGACTGCCATGTACCTGCCTGAGGGTCTGGTCCCGGCTGATGTCCTGCCTGGTCTGCTTAAGCGTGGTGTCATCTTTGCAGCTGGCCTGCACAAGGAGATTGCTACCAAGTACATCCGGTTCGGCCACATGGGTGTCACCGCCACTGATCCCAAGCGTGGTGATGTCGACAAGGCCCTGGCGGCGCTCAAGGAAGCTCTCGCCGAGGCCAAGCAGGCCAAGGGTCTGTAAGGACTGTACTCACGTATGTTTGATGTAAATAGGATCACTTGGACTTGCACAGAGTAAGCCCTATGGGTTATATCCAGTAAGACTACTGCAATGAATTATTGATTAGATGATATTATTTTGTAAAACTACTCTGTTGGTAGGATAGTAACGCGACCTCACTTAGTAAGTCAATGTAATCAATGTGCCCTTCTCTCTCCTACCAATAGAATTTGATCCTAGACTGCATCACTGTTTCGAAACTACCTAAACTACCTACTGTACCAGAAACCAAAATAATCTGCAGGTACCCGCCGATCCTCCGCATTCTGGAATGCTCCCTATTGGCGCATTTACCCAGACCCAAGATCCGAGTCGAAGAGATGCACCAGACACGTTGGAATGGACATTGAACGGCGAGTCGCAGTCAAGAATGTAATATTATGCCAGGGTTTGCTCCAGACAATCCTATATTTCCCCTATCAGCTCCTAGCAGCTGCCAAGCAAGCCGCAAGTATGTCAAGGTCCCCCTGCCACGCCCCTACACAGCAACGCATTGACCAACCGTCTCTGGCATAGACACGGGTTGATATTCAATGTTTCGAGGACACTACGGTGTAGATAAACATAGCCAAGGACGTTTCCTACATCAGTAGCCGATCTGGGGACTATATTTCCTCATTGAATCTCATGTGGTTTTCGATAGAGTTTCGCCAGGGCTGAAGATTGTAGGAATGGAATGTTTTGTCTTTGATAGAAATGTAATAGGGGACTTCATTTCGTTTATTTGTATGCCCATCCATCCTGTGGGCGTCTCTTCACTTATATTATGCTAGTATGATAAAGTAGCAAGGCTTCCCAACTGCGTGACTATATCTCAATATAGGATATTTTCTTGTAATGCATTACTTGAACTCGACACTTCCATTCCTCCTAGCAGCCGCTACTTTCACCTTAGCGGACACAGCAGCAACAACAACCGCAACCACATCAGCAGACAATGCAGTGGATACTACATGTGCCTCAGAAAAGTAGGTCGAGTCCATCCACGTATACACGTGCATGTATCGTGTATGGTCATGTTCATTTAAAGCCGAATCCGAATACTAACAATTCAACCCAGCATCATCCTACAGCAATGCATCCAATCAATGCGATCTAACCTGGGGAACTGCGCACCCGACGATTGGAATTGCAGGTGTACTAGAAGCACGAATGTGGTGGAGTAAGTCTGGTCTAACAGCTAGTCAATCACACACATCCAAATAGCATATTGACGCTAATAACCCAGCTGCTATACCAATTGTCCCGAAGACCCATCCAAAAAAGACGCCGAGACGACTCGCCAACAGAATTGCGCCAATGCCAAAGCACACGTACCGATACCAGTAGCTACATCTACTGTAAGCTCTAGTAGAGCTGCGGCTACGAGCACTGATATTGATGATGGAACGGATATCTCTGACTCCGATGTTGAGAATGATTTCGAAGGAGATTCGATAAAGTCGTATAGTGGTTTGGAGGCTAATTCGATTGTCCGCCCAGAAGAGGGAGCTGCTTCTGGTTTGAGGATGGGGGGTTGGCTTGGTTTTCTAGGGCTTGCACTGGCGTTTCTTTTTTAATTTTTGGTGCTGGGTTGAGGTTCTAGTGTCTCCGATATTACTGTATGTATACCCATATACCATATAAAGATCGTCCTAGGGAGTGACTCCGTCAAGTAGCATTATCTTCTAACGCCAGAACCAATAAATAAACAAAGTAAGAAACCCTTGCACCGAAACTGTGTAGTCATAAAAGAAAAGAAAAATCTTGCCAAATCCTTTGCCCATATCCTGTGTCCCGCGCTATTCGTCATGCTCAATCACTTTTACAACTTCAGTTCCATATTTTGTATCTCCGACTGGCTCTCCTGTCATCCGGCACAGAATGGTGATCCAGTCGTCCAAGTTATTCTGTATACCATCTTTGAAGTCCATGATCCGTGACGAACGGACTTGGAGAGCTTTGGGATTCTGCTTGTCGTGCCAGATCTGAAGGATGCGGGCTGTGAAATTTGACATAGAAAACATAGTGATAGGGATGTATCGGTGATCGTTGTATCCCTCTTGGAGTCGGCGCTTGGCGATCAAGCCATAGGCAAGAGATACCTCACCTGAGTTGAGGCGACCAACACGGTGGGGCTGCGAATCGGATACGAAGGCATTGATATGGGGCTGAGATGTATCCTTCGCGATCGTCCAGCCTTCGAGGTACCATTGGCTTTGGTTTCGATATAAAGAGCCGAGCTCGTTGCTACATAGTAAGGTTAGTTAGAAACAAGGGTGACGTAGAGAGTATGAGGACTTAGTGACTTACTCCTCATCAACTAGTCCATGCGGCCAATCATAACCCTAAAAGTTTTCCAGAGTAAGGTGCAAAATCCCAGCCACATGGTGCGCGTTGCGCCACAGCCGGTATTTGTACAACTCTGGTTCATCAGGGATAAAGAGACTGTGGATGTCCCATCTATCATCCCAAGGCTATTCACGCTCCACATATTCTCTCATTTTATCATGGGGAAATGGCTTCACAAAGCGTGGGCCATAGTCCAGGGAATCACCGGAGGACAAGTCTAGTCCAGCGGTGGAGAGGTTCAATTTCTTCTCGTTGGGGCGAGAGAGCAGGCAGACAAGGAGCTTCCTAGTAGCGTTGTGGCAGGCTTTGACGTAAACCTGGCCTTCATCCCACTTTGTCGTTTTGGGCTCATGCTCTGATATGGTGGGCTCCATACTTGTGCGCTAGATGGTCACAATAGCGAGGTAATTTGAAGTTTGGAGAGTTGCATTACCAGAAACAAGACAGAAACAGAGAAAGCTCTGGGTTTTACAGCTTTTACGACTAAGGTTTCGGACCTGTTAGTGGTCACCTCAATATGCGCCTTGTTGGTGTAATTGGGTGTTGGTTGGTGTTGCCAGGCGGTGCCAGGCGGGATGGCACGTCTTGACCGAAGAAGTTGATTGGTTGAGCAGTTGGCCTTTTGACCTGGCAGGACATCCACCCATACCTCCCAGTTTGAAGCTAGCTTTCGAAATGGAAAAGCTAAACATATCTCCACGCGATCAATAGTCGAACTTTTTTTATACTAGAACAACTGCTTTGCGTATAATATCATATCTTACACACGTATCCAATCCTACCTCCACTGCCTTCCATTCATGGCATGCATCCTTCTCAGCGCCTTGAGAGCTGCTAGAATCCCTGTGCAATATGTCACCGACACTAAGCGCTTGAGCCCTGTGCCCTAGTTTGCAAATTTGCTCCACGAGCGTAGTCTCTTTCCATACTATCAGATGAATTAGCTAATGATAAAGAAACCGCAAGATAAGCTTCAACTTACCCTTTCCAGAATGAAGGGAAGAGGGAGCATAGCGATGGAAATGAACCCCAATGTACTGGATGCCCAACCAATTCCAAGAGACTGCAGCATCCGGGGCGCAGCCAAAGGTAATGCACCTCCGAATGAGCTCCTAAAAAAGGTATTTCCGGCAAATACACTCGCGACGTGTCTCGGATAAGATTCTCCAAGATAATTGAGAACCGACTGGAAAGTGAGGTAGAAACCTGGCGCAAAAAATGCAGTACCAATTATCGGAACCACCCAGTGTACACTAAAATTATACCAGTAAGCACGAGTTTCGGCTAGTACCGTACATCAAACATACTCTGGTCTTGATGTCCACGCAAATATGAACAAACAGATTGGAATGCAAATGGCACCGATTTGTCCTGGAACTAGTCTTGCTTCGGGCTCGATACTGGATTCTAGCTTCGATACGCGGGGCTGGTATGAGAATCGAAGCCAGAGCATGTATGAAACGACAGATATAGCTGCGCCGACGAGGATACCGAAGAAGGCAACTGTCAAAGAAGATATTAGCCTAAGCGAACCACAAGGTTGAATAACAAGGGGACCCACGGGCTTGCTGTATAGGAGTGAAATGATATATTCCGTCAAATACTGAATCGGTTTGTAAGCCAAGGATATAAGTTGCCGAGTTGCGCAGATTCGTCTTACCAAACGGAAAGAATTCAAACCATAGATACAGAATTCCATATATCAGCATGGTGTGTATGTTCACAAAAACTATCACCGGATCCATGGAGGATAGTTTAAGATCGTCCACTATTTGCTTGAAGATCATGGCGCCAAAACTTGTCGTCGGTGTATCCATCTCGGATTTGCTTCGATATAAAGGATTTCCAGTATGTTCACGGAGGCGTTGCGCTCGACGAAGAAGAATGTTGGAAGACAGGGTCTCCGGTAATAAAAAGAAGATGAACAACGTTGTGAAACCCGTAATTCCAGAAAGTAGCCATAAGCTTGCTGTCCAAGTGTGCCAACGCTCACTGTATGAGTTAGCAACCATAACCAGGGCATATAGAGAAGATACGAACATTACTAGAGTTCCGAATATCTGAGAGCGAGGATTAGTTGACTTTGTAATCATGCATAATAGTAGAAGGAAGGACATACCGGTCCTAAAATCGGCCCACAAACCCCGCTTACAGCATATAAAGCAATCGCATACGGCGCTTCACCCGGTCCGTATACTTCCATCAGAGTTGCTCCTCCAACACTTATCGGAGCGCTTCCAAAGAAACCACCAAAGAATCGAAGTATGAGGATAGTCTCAACGTTCTTTCCAAGAGCGGTTCCGATGTTTAGCAGGCAGAAGACAAAAGATCCCAGCACATACACTGGTGTGCGGCCGATAGCTGGGAGATTTGACAATGGAGACAACTAGGGAAAAACCAGGTTATTAGCCAAAGTAGGTCTTGTATGAGTGTGGTATATCGTACAAACAAAGGTCCAATGCCATAGGCAATGACAAAGAGTGATAGCCCCAGAGTTCCTTCAGCAGTCGTGGCGCCGAATTGCTCCTCGATACCGGGAATACTTGGTGTAAAAATTGCGGAAGCGGCATAGAAGCTGAAATTGAGGAGCATTATATCCAAGGTGACGAGCGTTTTCGACAACAGTGACCAGTTCCTGGGCATGTCCGGGTCATCTGCACCGGAGAATTCAACGATAAATTGTTGGCTGGGCTCGGGTGTCACCGAAGTGGTCGACGTAGCTGAAGTCGACAGCGTCTCGGATTTGCATGTCTGAAGATCAGGATAGGGCAAGATCTTGTTACTGATTAAAGAATTTGAAAGGCGTCCAAACAAGCTCTCGCGGATTAGAGTATCCATCGTGGCGAACCGCTGACAAGAGGTGCGATGAGTTAGAAACAGAACTTTCCAAGTCTGCTTGAGTGGTTAAGAAATAGGACAAAGATGAATAACTAGTCAGCCTTTTAAGTCGAAGTCTTTTATAGTCCATTCTTCATCAGATATTCGGAACTCCGAAACGACATTGCGACTTAGGTGGATCCTAATTCCTGGATTCCGAAAATGAATCAAAGGCCTCTTACTCAACGAGTTTTCAATACGGGGAAGAAATGCTCAAAAGTCATCAAAAGGTGGAAACTTGTCACCAAGTGTGTTTTGACTGGCAGGAAGGTATTTGGGTTGTTAGAGGCCCCTTTGGAAGGAGATGGGTATCTCCGGAGGTTCTCCCTCCAAGTGCTCGAGTGCAATTCTTGACGTGCATAAGTGACTTCCGGTGTGGTTTATATTGTTATAAGATATGAAGTATAGTAGTAGCCGGTGTATCATAGCGGACCATGGAAGACATGTACAGCGGTTGGCAGGTTACTGAACTACAATGGGGTAGAAACCCATATCAGTGCCAATTACGTTTATTTTCAACAGAATTTCCCTATGCAATAGTCCAAGGCATCTTCGTCATCCCCTCCAGCGGTTTTTCCAAGGGCCCTTGTTTTGAGAGTTGAAGGAATTGAGTTCCAGGCGTGCAAAGAGCATTTTTGTGTGGCAACGTGTGTCCTAATGCGGGTCGGGTGACAGACTCGGAGTTCCGTTGCGAGTGCGGGGTTCCGACCATCTTCATAACCATGTCCACATCATGAATTCTGAATCAACCATGAAAATTAGAAAACAAGTTCCACCGCGCAAAAAGGCCTGCCAGAGCTGCACGGACTCCAAGGTTCGATGTGGGCTCGAGAAGCCGACGTGCTCGCGATGCAGGGCTCGTGGCAAGCAGTGTCAGTATCCCGCGGGTTCGGGCGACGTCCATCAATCAAGTCCTGTGGTTTCAAGTGAACAAATCTCAGCAGATGAGAGCCTAATTTTTGAGCCGTCGCTTGCAAACTTTTCCACTACCCCGACCGTAACGGCATTTTCGAGTCCTGTGTCTGGCCATGCATCGGATATACCGCGCATCTACTCTCAGCACGAATCCACACAGACGGTGGACACCAATTTGACTTTCGATCACATTGACCTTGTGCCAATGATAGACACTGAGAAGATCCGTGACCGCTGGCTGCAACCTTACCTTCTCACTGCGACGGAGCAGGTCCCGAAGCTGTTCAATTCGTTTACCGTGCAGTTCGTCACCTGTGTGCTTCGCTCGTACCCTAACCATCTTCTTGATGAGAAATGCCTCCCTCCATTCATTCATCCGCTGCAACTCAACAGCAAAGCGATGCCGCGAACAATAGCAAACTGCTTTTCTCTGGTGCGCATGTGGATGAACAGAGTTGCTGGAAGTGAGGCAATTGTCTTATCAACCGTCAGACAGGAGATGGAGAGACTATCCCGGGAGGTACGATTCGTTTCCACCCATCTAGAAATACTCTTTTGACCATATACCAGGACGCGACAAGTGATTTCGACACATTATGCTCCTTCCAGGTATACCTCATCTACCTACTAACAGCTTACTTCTTCCCAATCGAAAACGCCTCCCTAGTAGAAGACATGAGTATGATAACTCTCCAAGACCTCGCCTTCCGCGTCGCAAAATCAGGTTTCACCTGCAAAGCCGAGCTTTCGCAAACGCGGCCAACTTGGGAATCCTGGATCATCGCCTCTGCCAAACGACGCACGCTGTTCACAATGTACATCTTCTCGAATGTGTACAACTGCGACAAGGGTCTTCCAAATTTCCTGTCGGATGAGTTAGGGGATATTCTTGTTCCCGAGAGTAAGGCGCTGTGGGAGGCTTCTGATCGAGACTCTTGGACGAGAGAGTATAATCGGCACCTGTCGAAATGGGAGGATGGTATGCTGCAAATTTCGGAGTTGTGGAGATCGTCGGAGACAGGGTCGGAGGCGAGGAGGAAGCGGATTGGGCGATGGGTGCAATCGACAGATGAGTTTGGGATGATGCTTTTTGCAGTTTGTGCGCATATCCATGGATGCTAACCATATCATGCGGTTTGAAAGATAGCTTGCTTAGGGTATATTGACATCCTTCCGTGTAATATTTGCAGGAATTAATCCTGTACACTCCTAAGCCAACTAGCATAATTAAATCACACGCCTGTTGTATCATCGGATACATTTGATGCAAGCTCCTTACCACTTTCTTGGTTAGCTACGTCCTTGAACCCTGGATTTCTCAATGGACCCGAATTATTGAACCCAGCTGAGTCAACAACCATCGGAGCCATCTATGTATAATTCAGCAGGGTGGAACTGGAAAATATTGATATTGATAGGTGGATACTGTGTTCTGCCCTCAATAATCACGCGGGGTGATGCTCACTCTATATCGCAGTCACCATTCATTCCATGCAAGTCATGGCCATGCAACTCACCAGCGAATCCCCACTGTTGTATGTCGGTGTTCACCTGTTTTTGTTGATTCGTTGGGAAATTCCCTCTCGCCGCCCTACTCTTCAGTCCATTCAGCCCATTCACCTGAATGCCCTAAACACCACTATTCTACACCTAATTATCCTACACGCCCCTGAACCGCTGACGTGTCCTTCCCCTCCCGTGCTGATTTTTTCTCACAGGTATGTTGTTTGGATCACAACAGGCTGCTAAGTCACAAATATACAAATCCTCTAAAGAGAAATCTCTTCTTAACTAGCTACCATCCTGTCATATATCTTCCAAGAGACTCAACAATTCTATAAGTCTCCACCCAATAAAGAGAGAACGCACTTATTTTTGGTAATTTATTACCTAGATTTATGGCGTAACTAATATTTACGGAGGTCACATATTTTTCTAGCAATTGGTCTCTTTTAATCTATATCTAGTTAGGTTAGTCTTGGCGTTATAGTATATATACTCCGGGCTAGGGCCCTATTTTAATCATAGGTTATAATAAGATAAGAATAAGGTATGTACCTCTTAGTATTCTCAATAATCCCTTATAGCCTAGATCTTTTCTTCCGTGCTAACTATATTTAGAAGGAGGTCAATACTATAATCATATATATCGTCATAGGCTGATTCTAGATTTAGGGCATAATCAAAAGGAATCAATCTAGTCCCACAAAGTGTTTATCGCATAGACGGGCTTTAACTTTATTAATTAGCTAGCTAGCTACTAGACCCACTATAACGCCCCTCCTAGCTAGACAATAAGCCTTTGGGAGTAGATCCCACACTATAAAGTCCAATTCAGAGTTTAGAAAAGCGTAGCTCGAAGCGGGAAAACAGTCGATACAAAATTTGGCGCTTTGGGAGGCCCATTTACTCAAAAGCAAGGGCCATGGCGCAGTGTAAATTATGATACTGCGCATATCATTAAAAATAAATACAGAAAATGTCCAAATGGAAGGCTCTGGGCTAAGTTGGTTGATCATCTTTTTTGTCATGGCCCCTCCTTTATCTTAGGAATATCGACAGTATGTACTTGGCATTGGTGTCGATCAACACTCATATATCCACCTTCCCCTCATTTCGTATGTCCTTAGCCCTTCGGCTAGGTCCACCACCTTGACATGTCATGAGTCAAACCCTGAAGTCCAGCACTCAGATAGGATGTCCCCATGTTTGTGCATCAACCCCCCAAGTGCCACGGCACAGGTCTGTGACCCGCCAACAGTAACGTCAAGTAACGATAAGCTAGTATTCAGAGACTAAATGCTATTTTAGTCGGGGGTTATATAACGATCTAGAGTAGTTTCTACTAGATAATTTCCGCTTTAGCAGCTATTTGCTTAGTTTATTTGTATATAACAGGACCGTATACCTAAAGGATCTCTGCCCTAGAGAATCTTTTCTTCCTTTCTCTTACTCTCTGTACTTAGTATTTTAGTTGAAATGCACTCTTCATGTTGAAGACCTAGCTGGTAACACTTATAACCCACTCGAGAAAAGCCCTATAAGTTCTAATATCCGGCGTAATAACGGCTGCATATGGGTGGCGGAACCTCGTAAGCGAGGGTCGGTAATTTTTGTAAAGGATTTACACGGGCCGGTTATTTTTGGCCTATGCGATCACGTGAGACCGTAGCGCTCGTACCTTCAGGGATCCGCTCGACATCACTCATACCTCAGAGATATGCCATGGCAGGCACTGGAGGTTGGAAGGTTGGCGAATATTATTAATAATTCATTATAATGGTTGGCGTTCCTTATAGCAAGGGCTGTTTGCTCTGTCGCGAACGACGCATCGCGGTTAGTTATGTCTTTACCCCTATATTCTGACACAAAAACTCACGTCGTAATGTATTAGTGTGATCAGACTCATCCGCAGTGTATGCAATGTTGCAGATACGGCGTTGAATGCCCTGGATACAAGCGTTCCTGGCAATTCAAGGATGAAGGACCCCGTCTCCAGAAGCGGTATCAAAAGAAGCGTTCAAACATTAGGACCCATTCCGAGGTTATCAACAGCAATGGGGTCTTTACAAAGTTTTCGATCGATGAGCGTATTCATCCGGCTTTGGTCCATCAATCCTTTATCAGCCAGCAGCCACAGGTATTCAAAGAGTTTGTCTGCGCTGCCTTCCCAACGATGTTTTGGCATAATGAATTCCGCTTTGGTAACGGCTTTAACTTCGCAGACTGCGTTGTGAAGCACTTTGGTTCCAAGCAATATCACGATGCATCAGTCTCGTGTCTTTCAGCAGAATACCTCGGTCATCTCACTGGGGACCCCAGACTCCACCAATTCAGCCGACAGGAGTATTCAAAGGCTTTAGGGGCAATCAGGCGAGCACTAAATTCGGATGAGGCATTGTCGGATACCCTGCTTCTTGCAGTTATTCTTCTCTCTTTCTACGAGATGAATACGCGGACTACTCGAGACGCTTGGGTCCACCACTCGAGGGCGGTAAAGCAACTGTTGCTGAGGCGTAGGATGAGTTTCTATCTATCTGGGGTTGGACGCGTCTGCCATTTTGCATACAGGCCATTTCTTATCGCTGCTGCACTCTACGAAGGTGAGCCATGTTTCCTTGCCGACGATGACTGGCAGAACCTCGCAGCTCTCCTCCGAATGGAAGACTCCCAGAAGCAGAGCGAGTGGGCGTTCTACATCAACGTCTACGAGACGATTTTCATGGAGCTGGTCAAATGTCCTGGATACATTAAAGAGGCACGGGAAATCGTCTCCGTGGCCTCTCCCAAGGCCAGGCTTCTAGCACAGCGGATTTATATAGCCAGCAACCGGCTTCGGACATTAAGTGACGAGTTACGATCACTACTTGCGTCCCACAACCAGCGGAAGGAAGGAATCATTTTCCGTAGCTTTGTCGGGCCGGAGCCAAACGCTTTTCCCGAAACCAGCCCGTCACTCCTTCTCCGTGCTGCTATCACTGCTACCAGCATCCTCGAAGAACTCTTCATCCGATTAACCACGCCTGTTTATGTCAGGGAAGAGTCTCTATCCAGTCGTGGCACGCCATCATCCTTGTCAACTCCGCAAAGTGTCAGCGTAACTGGTGGTGGCGGTCCGCTTCTTGATTTTCGTTTCTCCTTCGAGCTTGGAGGGGGCACTAAAAAAGATATCCCGTGCCCCTTTACCTGGCTTGACCGGGTCGCGGGGTCAATGGGGCTCTTAGGAGCAGAGATTACTTATGTGGAGTAGGCTTGTTATAGTTATGTTGTACAAGTGTCGACTTTTACGTTACTAAATATATCAATATCTTGTATATATTTTATTGGCCTGGAAATCACACAGAATATTCATCTGGTTTATTCAACCTTCATAATATTCTATGACGTTATGACGTGCTTTCATCTTTGCCTCGATGTCGAAGGTTTTTGGGATTGAATCTAATCAAGCAACCTTGGAAAGTTCCAATTTGAAAAGCTTAAGTCATCACCTAACCTTCCAGGCGTCGGAGGATAACCTGATATCACTATATATGATTTTCATTAGACCAAGCACAACCCCTCGAGAAACATTTTTCATCCTACTTTCACATCTAAGAGATGCCGTTTTCTTCCCATCATGAAAGAAAACCGAGCCGCGATCGAGCACACAGAAAAGCATTCGGGCCTATGAGAGGCGATAAGGACTCTTGGGAGCTCGATCTCGAACGATCTGGGGAAATAAATATTCTCCAGAGATACCGCTTAGGTCAATACCTCCGCCAAGCCACAAAAGACAATAGTGGGCCTTTTATCTCGTATAGGCTTCACTTTATAGAGGAAGACCTTCGAGAAGTTGTTCAAGAAGAGATATCTATCAAAGAGGGACTCAATGTTTTGGACAAATGTGGGAAAGAGAAAGAGAGACTTAATGTCTTAAATACCAAATACTGGCTCCTAGAACAACAGTGGTGGCATTATCATTCCTGTCTAGAAGATGGGTATGAACGAAGAGGGTTTGAGCTATGGCGGTCCCATCCTAAATGGTATATGCACCGCGTGCTTATTAAAGATTGTGCTAGCCGACAAGGATGCTGTGCCCGTGGATGTGGCTGTTGTCTTAGCCGCAAGATCGATTCTACACGTGCACTTGGAGTTGGACATTGTACATTTGAGTGTGGATGTTGTCGGAGAGCTCGAGGCTTTGAGATTTCCGAAGGAGATAAGATATTGCTAAAAGAAAAGTGCCGTGAAGAAATAGGCAATCTTCCTACGCACCGTATTGTACAGGTCGCAATATGGGGGCTTGTCGGTGATAGCTATGACAGCCCGTTTGACATGATTGACGCGCCACCCAGTTAGGATACCAAAAGGCAAGGATCCTACAAAAGAGAAGGATAAGACTGGCTGGTTGCTTTGGATACATTGATATTGCTATATCTTGCTCGCTACATGTAAGTTTATACTATTTCTTTTTCTCGAGAAATGTGCCCGATTAAGCTCTTACATCACATTGTAGGCTCGTACCTTCCCTACAAGCCATTGCTTCCGTCTACAAAACAATTTCGTAGCCCACGTACGAACTTCAAGATCACATCATTCTGCAAGTTTACGTATACATCCACAAAATGTCTTTTTTAACCATTTTTTATTGTCTTTTGTGACTGGCGCTCTGACCTGTAAGTTTGATCTCTTTGCTGGTGTCTTTTCAGACGTCTTTTTTGGTCTGTTTCTGACATATCTTTTTAGCTCCAGTGCCCCTCCAAGTGGGCGGCGTTGTGATCTTGATCCAGGTCCTGAAGAGGGCACTATGCCTCATTTTCTGGTATATCCGGCTGAAGATCCTACTGTATGTCACTTGGCAATATTGGATCTGTAGCAACAACTCGCTGACCGTTGATTCATTCTATGGTACAGTCACCGCGACCCCGACGTCAATCCCAGGGAGGCAGACTGAGCGGAGAAAGGTGCTGTCGTCGGGGGTGTGCAAATAAAAGGAGGGGGCCGGGCCCCCGGTATAATTATGATATAAATATGGGTGGGGATGGGGGGATGGAGGGATGGAGGGATGGCCTCCAATTGTATAACGTATTTCACAAGCGACCCGCCACCCCAAAACACCATATAGTAAATGCGATATATTCCACATTTATATCTCAACAACCACATGTTCATCCTATCTCCCCGTTTGTCGATAGTCATTGATAAGACTCATTAGCACTATATATCAATTTCAAAGAGAGTAGAATACTATCTTACTATCATTTCAAAAATTACCGAAAATTACGTTCCTAAAAGCTAGAAATATAGTTATAAAGCTTATGAATTTTCCTAAAGCTCTCTAGACATACTAGATATCATATATAAAGCACTATACTATAAAGGAAAGTCCCTATAGACCACCGTTGTTAAGTTATCAAGTTGTAAGAAATCTCATTTACTATCGTGTTTTGGGGTGGCGGGTCGCTTGTGGTGGCGGGTCGCTTGTGAAATACGTTATGGCCAGCCAGGCCACTTGTACATAGACAACGGCCCAAAACTTCCATCTCTCGCCCATACGTGTATTACAATACAGGGAAATTACAAAACAAGTAAAAATACAAAACACTCCGCGAGGTCGCGTTATCGTAAGCTTTAGCTTTATCAGCTCGCGATAACAGCTATGATCTCCACGCAAGGGAACCTTCAAACATCCATAGATCCTTCCAACGTTCCCTCAGCAATTTCCTGGTATGGTCAAGGAAACAAAATCAAGGACATTAAATGTCCAGCCTGAAAAAAGCCAAGGAGAAGATGACAACAAACATGTATCATTCCATCCGCACCATATCACACTCGAGACCTTCCGCAAGCTACTATCCCACTACCCCTCAACGGTAGAGCGAGTGCACCGCAGCAAACTGATGCTGAAGCTGCAATCAAAGGGCGGGAAGGGACAAAAGCGCAAGGCGGAGACAAAGACCAGCGCAGCGCCAGCCACAAAGGCAGAGCTCGATCCGTCCGAGGAGAAGCATATTCTCGAAGAGACGGATAAGTTCATCCAGCTTGACCGGTGGCGGTATGAAGTCCTGCCGAAGATTATCGCGGAGCGGGCGAATGGGAGTGCGGAGGGAGCGCACTTGGTTAAGGAGGAGCTAATTGATATCATGGAATGGAAGACGTGAGTAACAATTTGCTATATTCATGGTACAGTTCACTTTTGTCTGACCTACTTCTAGGAAACACGGAGTCTCCCGTCCCATGCTAATGGGAATGATGAAAAGCAACCCAGTTGCAACAATTACCAAGTCTACATCCACAGCTTTCGCCGCTCTCCCAGATGCGGATCCTTTGGTTGCTCCGAACGATGCATTCCCTAGAGCCAGTCTGGATGCCCTTACTGCGCCTATCCGCGGCGTTGGCCCGGCTACCGCATCTCTGATTTTGTCTATCGCCACGGTCTTCGGTGACGCTAAGAAACAAGTCCCGTTCTACAGCGACGATGTGTACCTTTGGCTGTGTTTAATGGATTTCCCAGACGGTCCAGATACCAAGGAGCAGAAGCCTTCTAAGCATAAGAAGCCTAATGGGGAGTTGATTGTCAAGTACAATATGAATGAGTATCGAGAGCTGTGGAGTGCTTCGCAGGAGCTGCGCGCACGGCTGAACAATGACGCTGAGGAGAAGTCTGGGGATGAACCTGTCTCGTTTATCGACATCGAGAGGGCTGCTTATGTGCTCCGCAATATTGCTGTCTCGGATTACTTTGCCAGTCAAGAACCTGAGGCTGGTTTAATTGTTGTGAAAGATATGGAGTCGGGGAATAACCCGCTACCAAAAGAATCAGAGAAGGATTCTAGTGAGCTTGGCACGAGGCGTAGTAAGAGGACAAAGAAAGAAGCATGAAATATCTGTACCAAAAATCCCTATCTACGCCTTGGCACCCTCGGACTAGGTACTTATATAGTTGACATGACGCATTTACCATTCCTATACCTCTCCTGCATGACCTGATCTCTTGTAGACATAGAAGCACAAGTATCAAATTGTCAGATGAGAATCCGGACTTGTACATAACCCAGTAAACAACCAGTAACACCCCAAAATACAAATTATCCCTATTCCTCCCTAGGCTCCCCAAAAACCGGCTCCCTCCCCCCAATCCTAAAAACCAAATACGGCGTCCCCACCTCCTCCCTATGCAAATAATGCACCATCTTAATCTCATTCATAACCCTGACATCCTCAGCAGGAGCTCGATAAAACCTCCACCGAAGACTCCTCCCCACCTTCAGCACATAGACCGGAAATACAAAAGTCTGTTTATGGGCGGCCATGAAATCATATCTGTGGTTGTTTATCTCGATTGCTGCATACGCGTGTCGGTGCTGTATTTCCACTGCTAGGAGGTTTACTTTGTTTTGCGTTTTCCAGTGCGAGAGGAAGGGGTTTATTGTTGTCGTTATCGAGGTTATGGGGTTCGACCAGTCGACTAGATGTGGCGGGATGTCGACTATTAGGCGGATTGTGGGGTTTTCTTTTATTGCTGTTTGGAATTTTTTGTTCATGTGGGATTGGGTTGTGGCGTCTAGTGGTATGAATGGTGGTGGGGTTAGGTTGTGGTAGGTTGTGGTTGTTGGTACTGGTGTTGATGTTGGCGGGTTGGGAAGATCTTCTTTGACAGTGGCTCCTTCGACAGACTCGCTAGAAGAGACCACAGAAGACTCTGTACAGCACATATTGCTCGACTCAAGACCAGTATCAAAAGCAGGCCGAACCTGCCGCCAGAGCTCGTTCTCGTTCATCACGCCTTGGTTTTCAGTACAGTCTTCCTCTAGGTTGCCATGACTGTCAATTGGTATATCAACTGCCTCGTGGTGTGAGATAACCCCTCCCATGTTAGACTCGATTGTCTGCATTGATGTTGGGTGCTCATCGACGAGGGGGAGTATATCCTCCATATTGACAGGGAGGAAGGGAAAAACAGAAGCGCGGAGTCGTTGCTTCTTTCAATTACATTGACGGTAAGGAGAAGAGAAACAGATGCGGTAAAAGGGAGAGGAACAAGAAGTCAATACTGCACTTATACCAATCTTGAAAGATCAAAGTTCTTATAACACTCACCCAATCCCAGCAATCACCTGATGTTTTGATTTTTTTTGTTCGACAGGAACCAATATGCGGCCAGATTAGGATATAGGGGCTGGTGCCTAATAAATTACTTTTAAAGCTACGAGTACTTGCATACCTTGGTTGAGGCTCATCGCGGCTGGAGCCTAGTGGGGACAATTTAAGGATGGGATAGTGCAGATCTGGTTTCAGATCGGTGTGGAGTCTGAACTACATTCCATACTAGTACGAAGTACATGCCTTGCATGACTGGGGACTGTGAGAGTTCAGATAATTATACATGTACTTAGCATCAAGTACACCGTTGTAGGCGACAGTAGTTATGATGCTTACTATGGAGTACACATTCAAGTCTATGCAGGTATTCAGAACCATATCTATGCCAAACCAGTCGCATTTTTTTTTCAATCTCATCGCTATGTACAAAGTCACGGCCGTCAAGTCTTGATTAAAAGCAGATATCAGATACACGAGGGACGCATGCATCAAGAATAAGAATGGGGGTAGGGGAAAAACAGAAGAAAGTCGTCAGATCATCATGCAATCCATGCATCACGGGCCATCATCAAGATGGCCGGTTTCTCCAGTGAATTGTGCTTCGACATGACGGAGAGGCGTAGAAGAAGTAGAGGTAATGGCGAATGGCGAGAAAGAAGTAGGAGGGGGGAGGAGACGCAATGTCTACCGTTGAAGGGAGAACTGGGGAAGAGATGAGAGGTCGGAACGGTAAGGGCACTGGGTAAACAGTCTCGCAGTACAGATCGGATTGAGGCGCGTGAAATGATAGCAGGTGTTGTACCCCGGATTTTTTTTATTAGGTTTTGTGATATAGCGAATAGAGATTCGCGATATTACCGCTTGGACGGGTTGGGCTTGCGCTCGGCAGCACGCTTGGCCTTGGCAGCATTGTCCGCGGAAGGAGAATGGATATAGCCCATATGCTGATCATCGTTGTCACTGAACGGGACGATAGACGAGATCTTCTTGGAGCGACTGCGCTTCAATGGCTGGGACAGAGGTGGCCCAGACTGCGGCGCAGGACTCGCGAGGGAAGGTCCTGGCTTGGCTTCGGCGGTAGCTGACGGGGCAGCAGCGCGCTCGTCGTCCTCGACGTGGATGTGGCGGAACTCCTGCTCCTGCTCATCTGCTTCCGATGATGCAGGACTGTCGGAGTCGGAGGCTGCCTCATAGTCATCTTCATCATCACTGACCAAGCTGGGAGCTTGGTTGGATTCGATGGCGTGAGGGCTGAGGGTTTGATGATCCAAGCTGTCCGATTCCCGAGACTGGGACTGGCCAGCGAGCGAAAGGTCCAAAAATGACTGGGGGCGCGACGGGGTAGCATGCTCGGTGGGCGGGCTGTGTCCGTGGTCGAGGGCCTTTCGGCTCTCAGACTCTCCAGCGGTTTGACTAGCAGGCATACGCATCAGCTGGCGACCGGCGCGAGCACCAAGGGAGGTATGGCTGGCTCCCGATGGCCGAGAGTCATCTGTTTCCGAGTCATCGTCGAAAAGAGCACCAAGATCAACAGGCTTTCGGGATTCTTCCACCAACTTGTCCATGTTTAGACCAGCACCACGTGATTTCATGAGGGCAGACAGATGAGGGGTTGCAGGAGAAGCCAAAAACTGTGGGTTGGGAGGCTGTCGGATGGGCTCGGACCGTCGTCGGTAGGCTGGTTCAGCAGTGGAGGGAGGAGTGGCAACAGCAGATGTGGTAGCCGCGGCCGGTGTGCGGGGGGTGACGGAGTCCTTAGCGGGTGTACGAAGAGATTTCCAAGGAGTTGTAGCAACGTGGGTAGAGCGGATCAGAGGATGCACGTAGCCTGGGGTTGTGGGATTAGCAGTGGGCTCGGCAGAGCCACCGACCACAGTCCCGGCGTCGTCGACCTGAACAGATTGACCACAGGCCATGGCAGCGGCGTCGTGGCTGGCAAAGTTGCGGTTGTGGGCGATGCGACAGTGGTTAATGAATCCCTGAGTGCTGGAGAAGTTATCGCGCCGGCAGTCCAGACAGACCAGCTTGACCAGAACACCATCCGACTTGCGCCGGATGAGCATGGGCCCGGACTTCTCCTTGACCACAGGGTAACCAGACGACAGTGCGGTATGCTTGGTGGCAGTTGAGCCTCGCTGAGGACGTGTCTTGCCCGCCAGCATGCCCATCTCACCAGGGTTCCCACGCGTCGACCGACCCTCAACCAGTGAATTTGGCATGCCGGAGTCGACTTCACCACCGTCAAAGCGAGGGTCGGGAAGCAACCACTGGGCGTAGTGGCGGGCGTACGGGCCTTCGGTCACTCCCCATGGAGCAGGTGACATCGGCGCCGGACCATTTCCAGGTGCCAGCACTGACGCGCCCGTTCCCAAGCTCACATCCGGCGAGGCACCCGTAACACGGGATCCGGGATAAGGGATTTCGCCACAGCGTCGCAGCTGTTCCAGAGCGACTTGACACTTGGCGATCTCCTGGTCGATGAGACGAAGTTCGTTGTGCTTGAGTAACACCTCCAAGCTCAGCTGGGCGGTGATGGTTTCCCGAAGTCGGGTCACACTAGGTCTGGCGACGGCGTCCTGCGCCGGCGGGCGCGCGGGCGCGACCGGGGAGTTTGACGTGGTGGTTGGAGTAGAGGGGGTGGGAGCGATCGAGTCAGCGATCAGGGCCGGAGTTGGGCGCGTAGAAACGGAATCCGCGCAGACTTTCGTCGGGGCGGGCGCATCGGTCGCGTCGGAGTCTGAACGTTTGCGCTTGAGCTGGGGCAGCGACAGTGTGTTGATACCTGTGCAGTTTGGAGCCAGCATTTTGACATCTTCCATCACCTTATTCCCTCCTATAGTTGAGGGCCAGGGAAGCAGGCGAAACATGCCATGTGAGTGCATAGAGATGTTTTTGGATTAGGTGGCAGATGGTCCATGCGTTCCAAGTTTATTACGGAAAAAGGAATGGACGTTGCGCGACCGGAGGTTGATTACGGAAGGCAGCAAAGAATCTATTAATAAGATGGAGGAGAATACAAAAGAAGAAAAGGGGAAAGGAAAATGGGAGAATGAGAAAGAATAATGGGAATCAATAGGGAAAAAGAGAAAGAGAAAGGGGAGAGAAAGGGGGATTGAGAGAGTAACAGAAGACAAAAGAATGGGAAATGGGGGAAAGTGCCTGGGAAGTTGGGAAAGGGGAGTGGAGTTATTGGGTGATACTTGTTGTTGCCATACTAATTATATGGGCAGATCATGTACCTTTGGATATTATTGGATCAGTCTCAAATATCTGCGACACGTCATACATTTATTTATTTACAAGAGTATATACGTATGTTGTATGTTGTATGTATCTATTATATATCTTTCTACTCTATTACTCTATTATAATGCTGATACATTATCTATTCATGTCTATATTGTACTTATTCACCTATTCAAGTGCTATTGAACTACCTAGGTATTCACATTCGGATGTCGACGGCCCAATATAATGACTCTATTGCCAAGCCGATAACGGTCTGGACCTTGCCCTGTTTCTGCCTAAGCCAGTTGTATCTACGATCTGTTCCCCAGCAAATCACAGCAAATCACAGATAAATTTCGCAAGGGGGCAAACCGGGTATAAACAGGTTCTGACTGCGCCTCAATTGGCATGTGCGAACCAAAAGTACAAATCATCTTCCCATGTTCCATACAGGTAAGATGTGGCTGAGAAACAAAAAGGAAAGTTGTGGAACGTTGTCGAACCGCAAGGGAACAGGAGAGAACAGGGGGCGATTCGGCTTTCCCCAGGTTCTTAGGGAACTATACATCGGAGCCACTCTCTATATTACCCCTATTTATAGCGTAAATTATTACTCCATCTGGAGTACACTCTAGCCATTTCAAGTTTATATCGAAGATCAGACTTTCTACTATAACTATAATTCCTCTGAGACCAACCCGCCAATTTGGGAACTCCGAACCCGAGTCAGAACTCTGATCACAGTACATATGTACTCCGTAACCCTAATTAGCATATCCTCATCCATACCCTTTCACTTGATTTGCCGAGGTACACTTGCTCCGCTTATCCCTGACTATCATCACTATCACTATCATGGAGTACGCCAATTTACACGTAACCCAGCAGTACCAAGATGTACACCGTCAATTTTAGAATGACCGAGGCTGCACAAGTGACCAACTATTATGCTATATTTCTGTTATATATCGTATTGGGTCATTAATGCATCCAACAGTACGAATAAATATACCTCCATCTCTCTCCAACATTTTCAACATAACTCATAGAGTAGAGAGTCGAAATATAGACTTCGTATACTATCAGGGAAACTCAAATCGGACTCCTGCACTCCGCATTGGGGATATGATCAGATCCCAAATTCTAGCCAGCACATCGCTTGGGCAGGTTGGAAATTCGGCTGTTCATATTGTAATCCATCAACGTGTTACCTAAATACTGTCTACATATATATATAGGCGGATGAAAATCCCTTGAACGAGACCGTTATTCGTCCCCAAGTCTAACATTCCAATCAAAACAATGTTCCTTGCCTCTGCTAATCCCAAAGTAGATAGCTTATCGTCAACTGTCTCTCCTCTCGGAAGCTGATAACCACTCCAACACGGACCCTCAACACCAACGCTCTTTGGTGCCCTACGCACTAGTTAGATATATAGCAACCGCCTCACCAATCCCTGACCAATCAAATCCCCAAACTGGATAGATTTATTAACGCATTTTATCTAGCCACAATATAAACAAAGTCGGGCTCGAATGAGAACCAATCGACACAGTCTGGCGCTTGGGCATTTTCGAGCCGGGAAGGGATATTGTTTGATACGGATTACTATCTGTGCTGATGGGGTCAAAGGTGGATGGGAAGGTTCCTACGTCTGCTGATTGAGCTATTGGCCTTGGGAGGCTGGGAATAGCAATTAACGTGCTGGGATGTGGCAGTGTTTGCTTTTGGATATTATGCTTTGGACAAGGTTCTCCAGTGATGTCATTCGCTGGTAAAGGGTTCAGCGGGGTTGTTGCAACTTTGTTGAGTTTATCCAGTGGTATTTGAGGGGGATTGTTGATAATTGCCCGTGACATTGAGTGTATACAGATGAATGAGATTCAATTCAAGTCCAATCGTCATTCTTTTTTCGCTTGTCAGACAAGCACAATCCGTAAAAACGCCAGTTGCAACAAAAAAGACAGACGGTCGACTCGACCATATGAACGTGAAAGGCATTCTGGGCCCATAAGCATAAATCAGACCAACATACGCCAAATGAATACATAAACAGACACGGCTGTCAAAATCAACAATGAAACGAACGAGAATGGACCAACGTAATCAATGGTATAATATTCAGATGGGCCAAATGGGAATCAAATCTCCAATTCAACATCACCATCCAAAAACAAAAGCAATCGTATGCACTCCAGGGCTCATCCTAGTTCATCTGCCCGTCCTTAATCCGCAAAATGAAGTTAACAACGACGGCGGCGAGGAGGGCAATGGCCAGGATGGTAGGACCGAATCGGTCATCGATACCGGTCTGTCCGCGCCGACGGATACTCTGCGCGCGCCAGTGGAATGTTACCAAGGCGTAAATCATTGCGCCCATGGCGATGATGGTGAAGAGGGCTGCGGAGATGCGACCGATGCGATCGCCGAAATTGAGGAGGCCGACCGCTAGGCCGCCCAGGATGACGGTGAAGTTAAGCCATGAGAGGAAGGTGCGCTCGTTGGCGAAGAAGACCTTGGGTTCGACTCGGGTTGGGAGGGCGATTCGCTTGCCTGGTTGATGTTAGCTGGGCTCGGGGGGGATTGGAGGGTTGATGGTTGTGGTGTGGGTCGGATGGGAAGTGCGGTCATTCTGCTTCTCTTGGGGTGTGGACGTCACCGCGGTGTTCGACATCCACAGCTTAAGAGAAGGAAAATTATCGCGCAAATCAGACCGCAGTGAGGGGAAGGGCATCCATAGGGAATTGTCTCTTGCGTTGAGCTGTTTGCTGGGATTGGGGTCGGACTTACCCGGAGCGGTTTGGAGGAGAGGTTGGCTAGACATTGTCGGATGTGAAGAGGTGAGGATGGAAGAGGTTAGGAAATATCGGAAGAAAAATCCAAACTCAATTCGAGAAAGGAAAAAGCAATTTAAAGAAGCGAGAAGCTTCAAAGTCCAAGATGTCTCTGGTCTTCCGCCCTGGGACTAGCGGGAGACAGCTCTGTCGCACGTGCTCCCACGATTTGATGAGAGGATCAGGTGACTAGCGTGGTTTCTTATGGATCTCAGCCCTGGAGTATTCGATTTATATTATTATTCATGTATAAAGAGCTTGGCTAAAATCTCTACAGAAAATGCTTGGAAATTCGATAGAAACTATACTGCTCTTCATTGATACTTGCATACAATGTTGGACTCTGAAAAAGGCCAGAAGACTCTTAAAAAGGGAGGGGAAAAAATTCCCAGATATGTCTCCGTACAAGTGTTTCACCTCTCTCTCTCTCTCTTACGTCTTTGCCCTATATAGGAAAGGTCAATGCGCCGAGAAATGGGGCAGGCACGCCATTTCAAGCTTTAGACCTATAACTACCTAGGTATTAACCGATGAATTGCCATTAGCGCACATACATGTCATCCGGATATCCTCCGAGTAAATTTGACAGGTAAAATGTACATATATTATACAACCCAACCTTATTCCATACATCTATGCTCAGATCATTGTATCCTATGAGATATATTTTCCCGATATCGCCCCAGGAAAAATGGGTCGGAACGGAGACTCTAAAGGGCTCCGGGCCGACTTGGACAAGGCCCGAGAATTGTAAGTCTAGAATAGCTAGGCCCACTTTTAGTCTGATAGGTGCCACATCTGAGCTGGCATGGACTGTGCATACGGAGTACTGCCTGTGGGAAACATGGGATTTGTGGTCTCGTGCTACATCTGTCTAGGTATATCGATTCAGAGCATGGTGAACTGGATGATATATATACAATCTAACAGGGAAACAGACTAACTACATAAACTCAGAATCCTTCGAGATCCTTGTAACCCCACAAGATCTCCTTGATACCGAAACATAATAACGTATCTCACGCGACCTCCTTAATTGAAGCATTCAGGCTTATTTAGATCGTGAAAGATCAACGTTTGATGTCTTTAACCATGCCAAGCATCCAACACCCGGTAGATGCCTTGGGCGCTTGGCACATTAGTGCTTCGGAAGTGGGGTTGGCGCTATTGGAGCTTGTCACTCGGGGATTGGGGTCGATTTAGTATTCAATGGGTTTGGATATACTATATTGCGGACTGGCGTGTAATCATTTGAGTATCTTTGTAAGAGAACGGTGTGGAGGATTCACTTTCAAGATTAAGCTTATTAACGTATGAATCATTCACTAAATATATATATATATATATATATTTCATGAAAGTATAACAGGCGAGGGATAACCTGAAGTCATCACTGCTTGAGACAAACCAAAAAAGAAAGAAAAGAAAAGAAAAAGCCTATGCGATAGTCTCCTTCGCAGCGCTAAAATCCCAATCCTCCCGAATCAGATCCGCCGCATTCTCCGCAATAGCGTAAACAGTACTGACAATATTCCCAGAAACATTATTCGGCAAGACCGACGCATCCACAACACGCAGTCCCTCAACGCCCTTCACTCTCAATCTACTATCCAACGCAGCACCCATAGCAACAGACCCGCTGATATGATACTCACCTGCAACGAGGTTATGCACTGCTTCTCGGGCCGCATCCATGTCCTGCAAGTTGACTTTGGGATCCGGAAAAGCACGCCGTAGGAATGAAGATTTCACGTGTTCTGATTCCGTGACTTTATCACACCAGCGCAGGAATGCCGCCAGGAGGGAGATGTCTGCTGGGTGGCCGCCGTAGTTTGGGTTGACGATAGGGTGTTTGGTTGGGTCTGCATTTAATAGTAAGTTGATTGGACATAGAAGGGATCTGTCTTCGGCTGTAAATCACCTGCACTCTCAATATGGATAGACCCTCTAGACACGGGGTATTGCAGACAAGCCGCCAAGGTCACACCACCCGGCTGATCAGCCGAGCGCGGTGGAATTAGATCGCGCTGATGGCCTATGGCGTCCGGGTTCATGGAACCTGGCACGGTAACGATTTGCATATTGGCGGAGTGGCCATCCTCGAGGTTCGCGATAGTCTGTTCCAACTGTTTCGCGTGGAACGCGCTATTCGGCTTGATATCACGAATACTCTGGATGATCTCTGCCAGCTCTGTCTCGGAGAGGATTGACTTTGCCGGGAAGAAACCCTGCATGCTGGAGACGGCGGTGAGTGGCCCGCCGCCAGTTTCGGCACATTGTTTACGGGCAGCTGCCATTGCTTCGGGCACCTGGGACAGGGTGTCTAGTGTCATGATGCCGGGTTGGACCTCCATCACGATGAGGCTGAGGGCGTGGTCTATGACGTTTCCGCCGACAGCGCTGTTGGCGACCTTGCACTCGACGCCGGCGGCTTTGAGGACCTCCGGGTCACCGATTCCCGATAGCTCGAGGATCTGGGGGCTTTGGATTGTCCCGCCGCTGACGATTACTTCCCGCCGTGCTGAGACTTGGTACTCGACTCCCTCGTGTGTGAGGCTTACGCCGGTGGCTTTGTTACCGTCTAGTACGACACGGTTGACGAGGGCCTCGCAGAGGACTTTGAGGTTTGGGCGAGAGGCGCGATTCTCTTCATAGTATCCTCGTGCAGCATAGCTGCGCTTGCCCTTGTTCGGGCCGGTTCGAATAACTGCGCTGAGGGTATGGTAGAAGCCGATGTGGTCGCCGCTCCATGGGTCATGGGGCTTGTTTGTGATGCCGGTTACGTCCTCGCAGGCTTTGATGATATCGTTCTCCACTGGCAAGATTGAATCATTGAAGCCGGTGCGAATGGGTCCGCTTGTGCCGTGGAACTCCCCTACAAGTGGCATTGTGGAGCGATCGGTGATGGACGGGTCGATTGGCTCGAGGGTCTGTTCATTTGGTCAGTTTTTCGACTGGAAAAGCACCAGATCGGACAATGTAAACAATGAGATCGTACCTGATGTTTTCGCATATAGTGCTGCATATGTTCCCCGGACCACCCATCGTCCTCTACCAGCTCCGCCCAGTCGTCATAATCCTTCGTCGATCCCCGCACGTACATCATATAATTGATGCCGCTGGATCCACCGAGGAGCTTTCCCCGCGGGATATGGTGAGCCACGCCACGGTTTCCTTCCTATAACCACAGGAGATAAGCTAGCAAACTGAGAGCAGATGGATGAAGTGAATAGTATTACCTGTGGCACCGAATACACACACCAATCATACTCCGGATTCTCAAACATCTGTGGGAAGGCCGCAGGAGTATCAACCAGCGGATCTCCAATGCGATACTTGCCTGCCTCAATGACGCCGACGGTTACAGCGGGGTTTTCGCTGAGGCGTACTGCGAGAGCGAGTCCTGCAGTTCCGCCGCCGCAGATGACATAGTCGAATGTGGTGCGGGTGAACTCTTCGATTGCGCAGGTTGGATTTTCGGCCATTGTATGAGTCTTTAGATTGCTTTAGATTGAAAGAGTGGAATTGGGGAGATCTACAACTTAAATAACATTGGAAGCATTAGAGGGGTAATGCATACATCAATAGGTAACTCGGGTTGGACCAGCTGCGGGGGTTCGGTCTTATACCAAGACGGCCTAAAACATACTAAAATATTATAAAACGTACTAAAAGAGACTATAAGGCGTCCATCTAGTGAGACCTAATGAGGCTTAGAGGCGGACCTCGGAGAAATGTCAACATTGATTGCGGGGAAGAGCCCTATATTGTACTTGTATTGTCCTTAAATATTCGACACAATTCCCATCGCCGTCCTCAAACTACCTTTTTTTTTTTTTTTTAATTGAACTGGACATGTATACCCCACAAGATCTACGACAGCCGGGAAGATAAATGAGAAAATTCCTAAGTTCAGTTGCCAGCCGCATACAGCTGCATGAAGATGCCCGCTATTGCCCGCTAGAGCCCCTTTCATTTCACCGTGCATATCTTGTAGGATCAGCGGCCACCGCGTGGGTCGCACCACTGCAGATCATTCCCACCGGTAACTCCTTCGGATTTCTGAATTGAGTTGTTGATCCCGTCAAAGTGGAACATACAGCTAGCCGAGGGGCATACTTTTATAGATGTGTGAAGTCGCTGCCCTATCCCATCCCCCCAATATACCGTTGGTAGATGCCCTTTTAATGTTGGTGTTACAGCTGACGAAGCTTTAGAATCCCCAATTGTGCCGTGCCGTTTGCAAGATCGAGCCCGTCTTGTTGCGGTTCATACGCATGGTCTAACTAGTCGTAACCCGTTATGGAGATCCCGCTGGTCTAAGAACATCTTGGTCATCTGGACGACATTGCCCTAGGTAAGGATGCCCGTTAGCGGCTATGGGCAGTCCAATCAGCCGAGAAGAAAGGAATCGTGTATTTGTGTAAATCGCTCCAAGAATGCTATATGTACAATGTGTTAGTCCCAAGTGGCCTGACCGACCCTAACACGGGTCTTGCATGCGCAGGTATGTTCCATATTTAAAGATGATCCAGTCACAACCCCAATACTCAAAGCCCCATCTTCCTCTGCACCCAACCGAGAGCAGTCTGCCACCTCGGGTCCCCTGACCTCAAAGCATCAGACAACTCCGAGACTAGCGCTCTACCCGCATCCCGTGCCCACCACCGCAGCCCATCAAGCTCCCTCAACAACACCCCCCAATACATAAGAATTAACAACGAAAACGGCTGCCGACACCGGAGACTATCAACAAAGCCCTTCTCGACCGCCGCAAGCCAAGCAAAAGCCGGCGCCGGATCTGCCGAGCGTGCAAACTTGGCATAACAATGCCTCAGATGAGCAATAACAGTTTTATTAATGCGATGCTGCTCCGAGTAGACCCCTACCATAACCTGATCATTCAAGTCTGACAGATGCGTCAGCGCAGCCTCCGTATCCGGATCAAGCTCGGCAGGCGTGTTCTTCCAAAACTCGCCCTGCGAGAATAACTCTAGCTTAATCCAGGACTTGCTGACTTGCAGGATCTTCTTAACACCCTGTAGCAGCTCGAATAGTATCACGATGTTCTCTGTGGTACTGGCGCACTCATCTTTCATTCCCATTAGTTGGGGCGACGCGATACCGATCGCGATCATGACAATCGAGTGCGCGAATACCGCGTCGCAATTGTGCGGCGTGATACTATCGATCGCGTTGCGGAATGGCGTCAGGCTGCGGTTGTAGTACTGTAGCCCAGCTTCGTAGTACATGAGTGCTACTTCTGATGGCTCGCAGGTTGTTGCAATGTGCATTGAGGCTAGCGCCAAGATCCCGTTCATCAGGTAGTCATGTTTGAAAGCGAGTGTCGGGACGGTTATTTGCCAGATTTGTATTTCTGAATCGCTGATGCAGAGGCTTTTGTATGTCTCTGTTGCAAACTTATGCATTAGTTCGAGGTTGTTGATGCCGAATGAGTTTGTTTGGGCCGGTGCCGAGACTGGGATTGTTGCAACGGCTGGACCGGGCACCGCCGCTACGGGCGAGCCATGGCCATCTAGAGACTGCGGTACGTCGGACGTTGAGCTGGGTGGGGTAATATGGGTGGTAGCGCGACGGGCGGCGACTTTCAAATATGTGCATTTTAACTCGCGGGTTGTGCAGTTCGAACATGGTGGGCCCTTCTCGTCACATTTGACCCGCCTGGTTCTGCATTGATCGCACCCGTTGCGGGATTTGTTATGTGCGCGAAGAGGAGGCATGTTCAAAGTTAATTGACATATTGCGGAGCCCAATCATGAAGATGGTACGACAGAAATGATCTGAGATGTTGACATGTTTCCCCCCATATCATGTGACTCGGTTCTAGAACAATTTTGGAAGTATGTGTCGAGTTGAGCCTCCATATGAATATGTCGGAATTCTAGGTATGTTGGCCAAAATTGGCATTGCATTATGTTCATGGCGCATGTTTTCATGGGGGAAGCAACAATATATCTATCCATAGGTTTAGACATCCAACATACTAGCAGACGAGGCAGCACAATCCCTCCAGGTTAAATACTTGGATATTAATTTTGATGTGATGTCAGGCAACGGTTCCCCTCGTATTCGGAAACTGTCCAGGCCTCAATGGATTCTATATCTTTTCCTATATGTGCACAATAATTTTCGGAACCGCCAATTGAACGTCAATAGCAAAAATAGTCGGGAACTCATCTGCACAGGTTGTAGCTCTTCGCAGTGGGGAATTTGACTCGGATTTAGCAACTCTTCTGTTCTTTCACCAGTTGCTCGTTAGTGATTAGTAGTCAGTAATGATCCAGTGGCTACTATGACTTCTGCAGGCGTACGCGCCTTTCATCCAACCCCAGAAGAAGACCCGGAGCGCGAGCGGATCCGCGATTTGTCGAGGTTTGTGGGGTTCGGCCAGTATTCCTGTCCCACTCATCACCACTGATCATTGCCATAACAGATATTACTGTACAGTGACGAGGGTGACGAGAGAATTCCCATCACCTGGTGCGACAACTTCGGATGAAGAGACGCCCGTAGCACCAACAGGAGATGAATAGCCCGTAGGGTGCGATCGAGCAAAGGACATTACCCTCAACGCACTCGCCCAGCTCGGTGTCCTCCGCTTCAATGCCAATCGCAGCTTTGTGTCCATAATTGACGGCGAAACCCAGCATATTATTGCCGAGACGACGGGCTAAGTATCGCTACGAGACAAGAACTGCCACAAACCAGGAGATGGTATCTATCTTGGAGCACGGTTGCTGGACCTGAACTGGGGCGTATGTCCCCACATCGTCCGTTTGTTCACAGGCCGGGGAACGGAAGCACCAATACCAGCAATGTGACCGCCAACCGAACACGCTATATTATCCGAGATTTCACCCTGGAGGATAGCTTCGAGGACCGATCTTATGTCCGAAAGTGGCCGCACCTGCGCTTCTACGCAGAGGTGTTTCTGTTCAGCGCATCTGGATACGTTTTGGGCTCTTATTGTATTATCGACGACAAACCTTGGACGGATTTGGAGATGGTCAGGTGAATGACATCCAGGAAATGGCGGATGCCATCGGACTGCATCTGGAGAACGTGCGCATGAGCCAGGCCAATATCCGGACTGAAGAATTGGCCAAGGGCTTGACAGATTTTGTTAAAGACCATGCAGACTTTGATCCTCAAGAGGCCTCTAATCATGGCCGTCTTCAGTCTAGCGTCCATGCAGCAAATCACCTACCACATGAAAGTGCGGCCACCACTGCGAACGCTGACGACTCTGACTCCACCCCGGTTCTTGGTGTGCCATTGGTTCACGTTGTTCAATGCGTTTCTCCCGAATCACCACGATCGTCTTTCTCGACGGTCACCGGGGAAGAATCTGTGTTCTTCTTGCAGGATCAACACTGCATGACCGAGCCTTTATCACTAAACTCGGTTACTCAGATCGACCAGTGGTGCTGAGCCCTGGTGAAGGAAAGTCGATGGGCGAAGTACTGAAGTCAGGAGACACCGGTGCACCCCAGTGTATTGATCAAGGCTTCTTGAAGTTATCGTTGGCCGAGAGCATGCCCATATATGAACGCATTGCATCGATCTATTCGCGTGCAAGTGCGTTGCTCCGGGATTCCATGGATCTAGACGGAGTTGCATTTCTCGATGCTTGTCCAACTGATTTTGCCTTGTAAGTGCGTCGCTCTCGCTATCGTGAGGCATTCAATAACATTCTTTTTCATCAGTGTACCCGAAGAACCAGTGATTCCGGAGCCATTGACCGCTGGGGATCCCCGGTTCCCTTGACTTCTTCATCGTGCTGAGCGGCAATGTCCCAATCATACTCAACAGCCTCTCTGTCAACATGATCCGCGTTACCCAGCCGTAGGTTACAATTTATCAACACTTTTGGTATACAAACCAATACTTTTGCAGATTCGGACCACAGAATATTTACGAAGCCGTTGAAAAGATCATGAAGTGGCGCGATAGCCAAATACAACCCGCATCCCCTGCGCCCGACGGTGCTTTCTCACTCGTGTCTCCGCAGACACAAACAGAAAGCAGTCCAGACTACTCAGGCTCGGATCTGTATGATAGAGGGACGCCCGCGGATTCAAACGAAGCAATGAGCTCACCGGAAGGATCAGCAGCTCCACCCCCGACTATCCAGCAAGCAAACACTGGCTCATGTGCTCATCGTGGACGATAGTGAAATTAATGTCAAGGTACTGTCCCAGGCCGCTTCCCAGGTCCGGTCCGAACACCATTAACACAAGTCCTAAATTATGGCCACCTTCATGCGCAAGATAAACTGCAGCTACGACACAGCCCACAACGGCCTCGCCGCACTGGAGAAACACAGATCTTCCAAGCTTCACTACGACTTCGTCTTGATGGATATTTCAATGCCAGTTATGGACGGCCTCGTCTCAACGAGCAAGAACCGCGAAATCGAACGCGAACATAACATCAGACCTTCTTGCATCATGGCTGTCACTGGAGTCTCCTCCACTGGCTTCCAGGACCAGGCTACTACGGCTGGTATCGATAACTATTTCATCAAACCACTCTCCCTCCGCGCGCCCAAAGCTCTTATGAACATTGCATGATACCATCTATTTGAATTTACGATGGCTCGTATTTGGCCCTCATTGCGCAGCGTGGTGTTGGTTGTATTCTCTTCGGGTTTGATGTGTATATAAAACGGATAGAGCATGGAATTGGCATTTGGCCTCCTGGCTCAAATTCATATTTTGACTGGATTCTTCTCGATCGCTTCGGCCCTCAACCACGTAAATGTATAACGTAAATTTGATGAATGTGCGACACGCCAAGGATCCTGATCCCCGGATTTCACAAGCTCGATGATCCCTGGAGTGCTGAATGCGAATCATATGCCGCGGATCTCTCTGCTCCGTCTTGGCCTTGCCAATGCTTACCCCGCGCCCCTCTGCTGCTTCGACAGCAGGTTCATGAAGTGGGATGCATAAAGCCAAGCGGATGCATAAAGTGGAGTATAAACGTACACCGGCGAGGATTACCCCCGAGTATCAGGATCTCGTCTCATTTAGCGCGTTAGGATTTATAATTTAAATATAGTTCTAAGAATGACAAGCTGTCTCACGTTGCTCAAGTCGAGTGCATCCGGAGCCTATCGCAGTGTTGCGTTGGGGTTGGGGTGTTGAGATCCCATCTTTGTATGTCGCATTGGAGGAGTTGAAGTCCAATCAATATGTGTTGCAAGGGCTGTGAGTCGCTCGGGCTTTTCGTCGTGATTGGCATGGGTCGAGTTCAGTGGCGATCGATCTTCTCTAGAATGAGCAACACTGCCTTGTCGCCGTGTCCCTTTACATAGTCTATAAGCTCATCGGTGACTACCTTCACCAGACCCTCCGCCACCAACTTCTCAACCTCAGCTTTGAACCCTCCGGGGACCCAGATCTCTTCCAAAATTGTGGAGACAACGACACCCTTGTGCTTAGTGACGCGAACAAGTTCACGCAGGGCAGGGTCTGGTCCAACGTGGCCAAGTGTGAAAGTACCCACGCAGGACACGAGGTCATATGTTCCGTCAGTCTTGTCGATCGGTCGGTTCATGTCTGCCACTGTGAGATCTCGGTAGATGCCGGTCTTTCTTGCGATGGAAAGCATGGCGGGAGATAGGTCGATGCCATCGATTGCTTTGGCCTGGGCCGTTGCAAGAGCCACTCCCACCAGCCCGGTTCCGCAACCGGCATCCAGTATCACGCTGTTTGTGGCGCCGTTGGAGAGCCCGTATTTGATGGCGGCTTGAGCGACAAGCATGGGTGCAACGTATTCTTGAGCACTGTCTCCAACCTCATCGTCATATGAGGCGGCCCATTTGTCGTATAGGGCCATGCAGTCTTCAGTGCTGCCGCTGGCACGGGCTTGACTGAGGTATAGTTCGGTAGCCGAGCTTGAGGCCTTGGCTTGGATGGGAGCTGGGGCCAACATCTTGTGGAGTTGAGGTTGGTTTCTGAAGTAGGGGCTTTGTTAAATGATCTAGGAAGTTGGGATATTGCGTGTTTTCGCGCGGTTTTCTTGGTGATTTCTGGCCTAAGAGATTAGAATCGGGCGAGTGGGAATCTATGTCCCATCTGCCGACGCCCTTCTTATAGAAATTATGAGCTGCCGATCATTGCGGACATTGGCTGGACACATGCCGGGTTTAATGGCGTGATGCGGGGTTATTGATGAATGGACCTAAAAGAGTGAACTTTGGTCGATCGATGATGTCGGTGGAACATAGTTTCGAGTATGTTGAGCCTGGGCCTGAGCATGATGCATGTTCCTGCGCTAAGTATGTACCCCTCCAGGCTGTTGCCTGGCTCCCGAGGTGAATAAATACACCTCTGTTTTATCCAATTTATCCGGCAGATCGAAAATAAAACACGGATTGAAGTAGCGAGCATCACTGTCGACTTGACGCTCTGACTCGAGTCGACCGGAAAGACTGGAGAATCAATTGAGTGAATTGGATGTCCATGTCTCACGGACCTTGTTTTCTCTCTGGAACACAATTCCCCGCCAGCGAGCACATGCCAAGGCGGCTTTTGCTTGGCCAATCATCAGATCTGGTCTGAACATGCAACCTGTTCTCATCCAGATGTCCCCCATCAATCAAGATTAGATTGACTTGGATAGGCCCCACCGCGCTTACCACTAAAGTGCCGATCTATTTCCTCGATAGGTTTGGATCCATCTTAGCCTCCATCTATTCCCAGGTCGGGTATGGAGAAATGGGGCAGGGAGCTGTAGAGTGATCAACCTCATCTTTCTTGTCCGTGCTCTTTGTGTGCGCCGATGCATAATTGCCAGGTGGTGATTGGATATTGCTTTTCCCAGTAGGTTTCGATGCCAGCATTACATCCCATTCGATCCAATAGCAGTGTAGTGCCAGGTCCGAAGTGAGAGTGAGAATAATAATTTGCCGCGGTAGCCAGCGAAGATGCACTGATGGTCAGAGACAAATTTCACTCGCTCGGACTCCGTTGTGCATGTGCATGTGCAGATCACGTGGATAGTTATGGTCTTTCCCTTGTCGCCTTGATTCGAAGGCTTGATGGCACTTTCCCTTTCGGGGATTTAGCTTTCTCTCTGGAGTTGGGACTCAGAAAACATTGACTCCAGGGCTATATGTTCAAGTTATGTAAATGTACATATGGCAGAGTATGTGACTGGATATGGAACAGAGGTAATCGACGACCAACAACTTTTCAAACTGGAAAACACGTAGTTAACAATTGAAAGATAATGGGTGTGGTGGGCGTCAATGGCTATAACTAGGTAACTGGTTAACTAGTTAACTAGTTAGTTAGACTGTGAATACTTAATGCCTTGAAGTTTAGGCCACCTAGGAATTACAACTTGATATAACCACAAATTAGGTTAACTAGCTTGCCCTTCCCTATAATAATTCTCTTCCCTCAATACAACCCTGAAAATTCCGCCCATGAGACCTTGTCACGTCGCGAAAACCATTCCCGAGCAAACCTATGCCAAAGGCCGTACTAACTGCATTTCCCCAACCCATTCGACTTATTTCGTCGAGTTTCTCTGAAAATTTGATGACAGCATCTTAAGGTATGGTCTCTTGACGGTCCTGTCATCGGTACCATCTCTAACGCCTTCTTCAGGGGCATGACCAAAACATCTTTCTCATGTCTTTCTTGACACTTTCATGAACCGATCAACAGCAATGAGGATTTGATGATCCAAACAACCCGAGGAAACATCTCGCTGGTGAGACAGGAGACTTCGAGAGGACCTTTCCATCGGTCAAATTTCACCTTCCTATGGCGACTATATGGGGCAAGTTTGGAAATGTCTCGAATTTCCTTACCGGCTTGTCTCAAGACCTTGGTCCTTTCAGCCGCCATTATTGCCATTTCAAATGCTCTTCCAGTTCGCAAGACGAGAATATACACGGAAATTTAGAAAACGCGAGATTGTTTCGCTTATCTACAGAGTTTCGAGATTGCAACAGCCCTGGAGGTTCCTCCAACTTATCTCAGCATAAGCGATGGCACTAAGGCTCGAAATCCAAGTTTGTCAACCCCTTCATATCCGATACCGCTTTCTTTCCGCTCGAAGTTTCGATAGGTATGGGCAGTGACTGCGCTCCTGGAAATATCAAGCCGTCTTGGCGAGGAAACACAACTATGGCTAGGTGTACCATTTCGGGTGTATGCAGGGAGTACGGCCGAGCACTCGTTATTCGGGCAAAAAGAACTGCATTTTCGTATCAAATATCTACCGGTCACATTTGACTAGTACCCGAGGTCCAATATTCCGCACACCAGAAGACAATAGACTTCCCCGACAATTGCTCCCTCAAGCGGATTAGGGGTTAATGGTCTGAAACTATACTCTCAGGTTCTGTGTTCGCTCTACCAGGTGGACAGGAATGCTTTTCTGCCTAATGAACCACGAGTTCGTGAGCTGCCACTCATGGTCGTGACTGGGGAGCGCCATCTGTGTAGCCAATTAGCCAATATGCTGTTAACCCGAAATCCGTGAATACGATTTTAACTTACGTCAAATGTGTTGAAAAGTGTCGCGATCAGCTTGAAGCTTTCCAGCTGCGAGAGATAGCGTCCCAAGCAGGCACGCGATCCAGCGCCGAATGTGAAATCGGTGCTTTTCATCTTCGAAAAACGCGCCTGGTATGCCTCTTCCGTCTCCCCTGGGCCCTGAAGCCACCGTTCCGGGATAAATTCATGTGTGTTGGCGCCGAAGACTGTCTCGTTCCTATTGATCACCCATGGATTCATGCCCACGGTAGTCCCCTCAGGCACGAAGCGTCCGTCCGGTAGAGTGAGACCACCTTTCGGAACAATACGCTCGAGCATAAGGCCGACTCCGGGATTAATGCGCATTGATTCGCGCATAACCGCTTCAAGGTATTTCAGTGCTTTAATTTCTTTCCATTGAGCGGGAGAGGATAGATTAGCGCTGCGGAGTTCCTCGCAAAGTCTCTGGCAGACGCCGGGGTTCTTCAGGACGTAGTAAATGGTCGCGCACATGGTGCCTGCAGTCGAGTCACTACCTGCAAGCACATTGGAGAGTAGCCAGAGGATTACAGTGTTGTCATCGACAAGTTCTGGGTTCTTCTGCTTGAGTTGGAGGAACTTAGAAAGGAAATCGCCGTCATGGTTGCCTTCTTGATAGCGTCCGTGGAGTTGTTCAAGACTGAAGATATTGGCCCAGACAAAAGTCGGCGGTCCAATGCGCATGATCGGGTTTTTGTCAAATAGATAGTCCAGAAGAGGGATTTGGCAGATCTGTAGAAGCGTTAGTGTGGATTTTCTTGGTCAACATGCATTTCACTGACTGGAGCAAAGTAATCGAGCGTCTGGCTGGACCTTCTAAGGAAACCCTTGTAGTCACTGCCAGCTTCGAGAATACCAAGATCTTTCGAGAACGTGACTTGGCTCATAGTATCCCATGCAACTAGGTTGCCAGTCGGTAAGTTTCTATCTCCTTCTGCGGATCAAATGCGAATACTTACAGAAGTTGATCCAATCGGACATCTCGCATGTCTTACCCGGACGGACAAACCGCGCTCGGAGCTTCTCACAAAGGAGCTTGATAGTAATGTCTATATTGCTCTCGGCGTCTTGAACCTTGCTCATAGAATATAAGTTCTTGACTGGGCGGATATAAGTCGAGTGCCAACTCTCATTCTGATTCGAGAACAGATTTTTCAATCGAACACCACCGACGACAACGTCATTGACATTGTACATGTCGCTCTATAACATAAATATTAAAACCTGTGTTTTCCTTTTATTAGAGTGGACTTACCTTAAGCCACGGATTCTTGGTATTATAAACAAGGCTGATCAAGTCTGGATCGGAGAGACTAAGGACATTCGGACCCATACGAACAGCAGGCCCGTATCTGCGGTGCAGGTTGTTATGTGTAATATCACAACGGCCTTTGGCCACATCGCGCATGCGCCATATGTTTGTGAAACTCGCCAGATTAGGACCGGGAAAAGACTTCAGCGGGGACCGAAGATAATTCCATAAGAAACGAGAGGCGAAGAGAATTGTCACAAATAGAGCTAGCTTGGTTGTAAGTTCTAGAAGGGTATTCATGATTGTTTGATGCAGTCTGCAAAGAGTGCATAGAATTATCAAGAGGAGGTTGTTAATACCAAGGACTATTCTTTTCCCACTCTGTCCCTTCAACGACCTAATAACCGAGGACTCCACCTGGAGCCCATCTTTCCCTCACATAAGTCCCACAATAGATCAAGGAGAGAAACCACTAAAAGTGCGGAACGGGGTAATTGCGCAGATAAAATAGTGGACCGAGTGGTGATTGACCCAATTACCAGACCTCTAGGTGCATTAGTGCGCAAACAAACAGACTGGAAGTTTCACCGTATGGTATGACAGCTGTCATTTGAGACATGGCGCGCCTTAGTCCTCAAGTGATCAGCAATGCTCGCCTATCACTCTGAGTAGTTTCGTGTGGGGAAGTTAAAGTGGTCTTTCAATCCATACCACTTCTTGTTCGACAGTGAGGCACATCTGAATGATTGAAATCGAGATAAACTAATGTATGTCCAAGTCTATCAACTTGTCCCATCGATAACCCTTTTGACTAGACGTGGGGAGTGGAACCTGGGAAACCTTGCAACTTGAAGGCATTTGACACCAGCACGGGCCGTAGCCGCAGGTGGCCCCACCCGAGGATCCACGGAGCCAATCAACGGTAACCTTAGGTCCAAGAGTAACATTGTGATACGTTTTGATACGGTAACAATACCTGCAGGCCTTTGATTGTTCAGATACTTCTATATAACACTATACACTATATAGGTACATCATGTCACATGCTAGTGACAATTTACTACTAGCAGTACAACTGCCTGAATGCCTGAGGCCTACCGCTTCTGTGTTTGTCGAGACCTGCTTCCTTCGTATATTCTCTTCTCTTTCAGTCATCCATCAAATATCCTTCTCCCCGTGGCTTTGTTATCGCACGCTCACCTTTTTCCTCCCCCTTCTATCTAATTCTTGATGCAGTTATGACAGTAATTAACTTGAGCACAAGGTGAACGACTCATTTCACTACTTTTCCAAGCTGCCTCTAGAACTTCATCTCGAAGCACTGTTTACCGCATCGTATGGCAGAAGATTTCCCTTACTTTCTTCTTGACGGCAACGAAGGCAATCAAGCCTGCCACTCTCAGAAAATAACGCCCGAAACCGCTCAGCCGCCGGCCACCGCATTTGTCAATAGCGAGTCTCGGCAAGTTGCCTTGGAACAGGGACGCAGGCTATAACCGCAAGAGACGACTAGCCTGGAGTCAATATGGGTGCAGCCGCGCCGGGATATACTGCACCTTAACCGGGCCCGACTACTCTACAATACCTGGGAAAATGCTGGCGACCCTGACAGTCCAATCGCCATGTTCCTGTGGCGGGCGGAGGATCTTGGAATTCAGCCTTCTATCGTGGCAGATGTTATTCACCCTTTCAACTTCGAGGGACTGTTAGACGGTTCTGATGGTGCTAATGCGTCCGACGACCCGTGGCTTCTCTATCACGACATGAAAAATATATGGACGCGGCCGCCATTGCGGATTGTGCCGGAAGTCAAATCAGTCTACATGTGACTATGGCCGCGGTTTCCCTGCATATCACTATGGAAGTTGCTCTGCAGTCTGGGCTGTTTGGTTTGTTGGACGATGCGCCTGTTCAGATGGTTGATGTTGGCGATGAGGCTCGGTTGACGGCATTTCAAGGATTATTCAAAGAACACGCATTAGAAAGGGAACCAGCTGTGCAAACGCTCTTCGAAACGTTTTCAAGTTGTCGGTTCCAAATGGCCTTGGAAAAATGGAAAAGAGAAGCTGAATGGACCATATTCGCATACATGTGGCAGTCGGCACGAAGAGAAAACCTTGACATTCTTGGAACGAACCCGGGCTCTGCTTGGCTACCTCACCTGAAGGAGCGAGAGTTCATCCGTATGTCTCAGTATTTGCCGAATGAGAAGCATCCTTGGGTTAAAAAAGCTATTCAAAGCGCGCCCAAGCTGAAGCCGCGTATCATGGTGCAATATTGTACCAATCAGTGTTACATAAAGGAGCGACTTCCTGAATATTTCGGGTCTTATTAAACATTGGGTTGCCGTCTTATCACTGCAGGTCTGTCCCACAAAAGAGGTTGCCCGCAAAACAGAAATTGTAAGAATTACATATGTTGGTACCTTTTGTATGGGTATGTCATGAAAAAGATAAGTCCACGGATATATAGTTTGTACCTACATATCTAATTTCTCAAGACTTCGTATCATCGGACGGACCTAGCTCTATAATAATCTCCAATTTCCTGCGTCTTCTAGTTTCCCAACCGCCAAGTGTTCAGCTACTCGGACTCTTAACCAAGCTATGAGGTGGAGGTTGCTGGACAGCTCCTGATGCTAGGCAGACTTTAATTGCTCTCAGCCATCCGCAGTATCCAGAGACCGAGAAGGCAAGGTATATGTTTTTCAATACTTTGATCGCTTCAAGGCCTTTTTCCTGTAAAGTTAGATAGAAGGGTTGGAAGTTCTACGGATTTCCCCGAATGCCTATGTAATTCGAGCGATAAGATTGGAATTTACGAGAACATTCCGGATCGGTGTGGCTTTGGCAGGTCCACAGCGAGGCTTGATGGGTGCAGCTGTCCAATTTGGCGGTCCACTCTCAAGGACCTACGGTCTGAACCGTTCATGACTCGAGGACTTCCTTGACCGTTTGAAAATAGTGGTGTCTAAGGGTGAAATCATCAATCTATTCCTACAGCAGCTGGTTCGGGTCAAAGTATCATTATCGTAGAAGGATCCATGGGCACTCTTCAAAGGTTCAAATGACCTACAAAAGCAGGCGACAGCCCTCATATGCTATGCATTCAGCAATGTCTCCTAGCAGAAATCCGTTGGTCTACTGGTGATCTAATTGGTCTTGTATGGTTTGCCCTGGTCCCCGCACCAGTCATTTTCTGCTCTACAAAGTACGGAGTATTTAGCATCAGTTGACCCGTTTCAGGATAGTCCCATTTTGGTCTATTCTCTTACGTTTTTGTTTTTCCCATTCGAGATTTATTTATGTTGATTTCTTTTTTGTATGGAGTACTCCGTAAGTCGGTCGGATTTCGTTTTCCCGCCTCATCGTAAGCAGTAGAACTACCAGGCATCCAAAACATTCGATCGCTGTATCAGGGAACTACTAGCTTCAAGTAGGGCTGTGCTTGGCCCCGGCTGGCTCCACAGGGCAGATGAAAATGGAAATTGATGTCTTGGTGTACTTTGCGTAGTTCGCATCGTCTGACCGACGACACGTTGCACTCGGGGCGTGGGGGGAGATCCTTTGGCCTCCAGGAGAGTCAGGACCTACATACCCCGGTGGCCCCGGGACGCACTGGTCTCCATTGGTTGGTCCCGCCAGGGGAGAGGAGGTGGAGTTTAAACATGACGGCGGCTTGGGTACCGTAGGCAAGTGTCGCGACCCGCCGTGGGGGCCGAATAGAGTGGACATAGGGGCAAGTATCGCGGGCTGCGGAGAGGGCCAAGCGCCCCATTCATGTGAATGGAGTCATGTTAGCGGCTCAAGGTTTTTCGGTTTCGGCCGCCGCGGATTGGCCCGTTGCCAAGTGCGAAGAAGCTCCCGCCAAGGAGAATGCGCCACCCGATCGCACATGGTAGGGCTGGGCTTGGAAAATCGAGGGAGATCCGGGGTAGACGATGGTAAGTTAGGTTTGTTCTGTTTTACATGGGTTCAAAGAAATCATCCTAACTGGATGAATGGAATTGACTGATGAGTAATCAAACGGGTCAAATTAATCGAATAGAATACTAAAATGCAAAAAGAAATCAATTACTGCCTAGGATTACTGTCTAATCCTAGACTGATTGCCTTATGGGGATGGATCACTTATTCGGCTGTCGCAAGAGGAATCTCGCCCGACCCTCCACTGCCTCCACGGCCTCCACGGGGGAAAACGGGGAGAGGCCGGTGGGCCAAGGGGACTAATATGTCTTTCCTTTGCCTTAGATGAGCCACTCACCGTGCGCCATCTATGGTAAAACCTTTGAATGAAGGGACCCTTGAGGCCGGGGTCGAATCATACTGTTGAATATGACATGAAACTCGCCTTAGTTGCCCCCTTCATCCCCCGGCTTAGCCTCGGCCCTGTTGACGCTGACCCCGATGCCGACTGCCAGATGGGTTGCACTTCCACACCATCGTGGCCCACCTCTTTGGATGTCCGAGATCCAATCGCACTCCGTGGGGCGCTCCCTACGGGGACAGGGTGGGTGCCTCTTAGCGGCCCTCTCAGCCCTCGCCGGGCTACTCCCGCCATCCAGATAATCTCCGATATTGGGGATACGCTCCACGCTAACGCTACGTCACCGATCACAATTACCTTTTTGACTCCGTAAAGGACGCCTTGGCCCCCGATACCCGCAGACGCAGGAAGCAGACGCATACATCTGAAAAGGGTACAAAAGTGTCGCCCACCCCGAGAGTCCGTGTCTATTCTTTCTTCGGTTTCAGTACCTCCTTATCCTCCCTCCTTTCAGTACCTCATTACCCTCCCTCGTTTAGTTAGGTAGAGGCAAGCAGCATCTCAATATGTGGACAACCAACTCCGGCCTCCGGGGCAAAAAGCTCCACTGGGCCATCACCTTCACCTGTGTCGTTGGTTTCTCCTTGTTTGGTTATGATCAGGGTCTGATGTCCGGTATTCTGCAAGGTACATCCTTCGTCGGCGAGTTCCCTGTCCTCGATAAAAACCTTCCCGGCAACAATGGGGCACATATCTCCGTCCTGCAGGGTGCCGTCAACTCCTGCTACGAACTGGGCTGTTTCTTCGGTGCTATCTTCACTCTCTGCTTCGGTCAGCGCACTGGCCGTACCCCTTTGCTAGTTGCTGGCGGTACTCTTATGGTGGTCGGTACTGTCCTCTCTACTGCTGCCTTTGGCGAGTCCTGGGGTCTGGGTCAATTCGTGATCGGTCGTGTAATCTCCGGTCTTGGAAACGGTATGGACACCGCCACCATCCCCGTCTGGCAGTCTGAGTGTTCTAAGGCCCACAACCGTGGTTTCCTCGTGTGCTTCGAGGGTGCTATTATTGCTGTTGGCACGTTTATTGCCTACTGGGTCGATTTCGGGTTTTCCTACACCAAATCTTCAGTCCAATGGCGATTCCCCGTCGCCTTCCAGATCCTATTCGCTGTTTTAGTTATTATCGGTGCTCTTATGCTACCCGAGTCTCCCCGTTGGTTTATCATGCAGGGCATGGATAACGAGGCTCTCCAGGTTATGGCACAGCTCAATGATAGCACCGAGAATGCAGAGGATGTCCTTCGCGATTTTAACCTGATGAAGGCCGATATGAAGGCCCAGGAATCCAAGTCCGCCGGCAGCTGGAAGACTATTTTCACCTTCGGCAAAACCCAAGAGTTCCAGCGTATGATAATAGGTTGCTCCGGCCAGTTCTTCCAGCAATTCACTGGTTGTAACGCAGCTATCTACTATTCTACCCTCCTTTTCGAGAACAACCTTCATATGGAGCATAAGATGGCTATGATTGTTGGTGGCATTTTCTCTACTGTCTACGCCCTTGCTACCATTCCTTCCTTCGTTATGGTTGAGAGGGTTGGTCGTCGTAACCTGTTCCTAATTGGTTTCCTCGGTCAAGGTCTTTCTTTTATTATCACTATGGGTTGCTTGATTGATGAAACCACCGAGAACGCTAAGGGTGCCGCCGTCGGTATCTTCCTATTCATCTGCTTCTTCGCCTTCACTACGCTACCACTGCCTTGGATCTACCCTCCCGAGATCAATCCTCTTCGCACACGTACTATAGCTGCTTCCGCTTCCACTTGCACTAACTGGATTAACAACTTCGCTGTTGTGATGTTCACCCCCGTCTTCTCTAACCAGAGCTCCTGGGGTCTTTATCTTTTCTTCGCCCTGGTCAACTTCTCCGCCATTCCCTTCGCCTACTTCTTCTACGTTGAGACCGCCGGTCGTGACTTGGAAGAGGTTGACGTCATCTTCGCCAAGGCTCACATTGAAAAGAAGTGGCCCTTCCAGGTCGCCCAGCAGCTGCCTAAACTCACTATTGAGCAGATCGGCCAGATGCAGATCGAGCTTGGCTTGACTACCACCGACCACCATGCCAGTGAGTCTGAGAAGGTTGAGATGGCTACTAGCAGCGGCGAGCACGAGGATAAGCATGCTTCGGATTAATTTTGTTGGTGGGCGAAAGGTGATACTGAAAAATAGTTCATTGGCTGGAACATAATGGTATAATGATACCATTGTAGTAAGTGTTGGGCCATCCCATAGATGCATACTGAGCCTTTCTTCACATGGTTCTTACCGGGTATATGAACCCGGGATTTGCTAGTTCTAACGATCTTCTTTCTTCCTTGTTGCCTCTCTCCCCCTAGCCTGTAGTAGCCCAAGAGTAAGGACTTCATCTGAAAGGCCCAGCCAACCTCATGTTCTAAACCTGTGGCTGGATGGGTCGGCACCGCCTGCGGCTGGGGCTGAGGAGGTCACGGCTAGGCGAGCGAAGGCACAGTGCCGTCGGTTGGCGTCACCGGGATCACCGAGGTGCGGACGAGACACACGCCAGCGAAAGGGGATGGCGGAATTTCTAGGATCGATGATTTAGATCAATGACAAGAATAACTGAGTTCGAAAGACTAGACTAGGGAGGAGGGGCAAAAATGCAACCTAGGATGGCGCGGACGGAGAGGAATATGCGGCGTCGAGGGTATACCAGCACTTTGCAGATAGGAAGGGAGCCGCTGAGATCAGGACAAAGAAGGTGCACTGGCAGAATAGATTCATGGAGTGGTGTATAGTAGCTCCCCTAGGGAAGGAGTAAGGTTATCGACACGAAGGGACATGATGTCGCTCCCGGGCCACAGGCATTGGAAGCTGGGTCTCGGGTCGTGCGGCATCTCCGGTAAAATGAAAGGGGCGGTCCGTCGAGCTGGAAATCCAATGACTACCCACGAGATGTTTATCCACTGACCGATATGGAAAAGTCAGTTCGCCGCCTTCCCTCGTCAAGAGTCCAGGTCTCCCTTGTCTGGCTCAGGGGTAGGTCGGGATGAGATACCAGTCGTGAGCAACTGTTTGTGATGAGCCAAAGGTGCAGAAAGTGCTTGGTCGTACTAACGCATTGCGCTATAAACAGTACTCTCTTTTCATGCCACGAATGACCAAGTTATTTCGTCGTGCGCGAAACAAGTCTAGTGTTTCCCTAAGATCGCCGCTTTGCGCATCTTCATCGTTCCCCTCACAGTTTTAACAGCTGGTCACTGAAGCCACGCCCCAGGGTACCCCAGACATTTTAAATCAGATCCCCAGAGGCATGGCTCTGCGTCAAACATCAACATCTCACGCTTTGTCTACATATATGTGACTGATTGAAGAACCCGCAACCTCGACTTTTCGCAAGAGACCTCGAAGTTCGGCCTTTACCTTCCTTGCCCAGGCGGCCGTTTAGGTGGCCTAGGGGTAGTGAGAAGATCAAGGCCCCTAGAAGTAACTGCTAGATTGTGAGAATATTAATTATTGTTTAAGCAAGCAGCGCGAACATGGGAATCTAACAGGTATCTATGAATATGTTGTGATGGAACCATGGTTTCAATTTGTGGAACCGTGGGATCTTGACTTTTAAGCCGCTTCTTTTTTCTACAACATCGTTCAACAGGGATATCATTTAGAATTCAAAGTGTGCAATAAATATCGTTCACAAATATCAAAGTACAATGTAGACAATCTCTCGTCATCTAGAAGTTTTATACACGGTTCAAGTCCAGCGGTAGATAGCATCTCTATACCCAAGTGTGTCTAGAAAGAGGGAGTCACGGGAGGACCATCAAGCTTGAAATAACCAGGCTGGAGAGTCTGGTAAACCTCCCTGGGGTCGTACTTCTTGGCAATCTTCTTCAGCTGGGCCTTGTTAGCAGCGCCATATCCAGCGACAGCATCCTGGAACATGCTGGCGTAGTTCATATAGACATATTCATTGAAGACGCCGACGCTCTTAGCCTCAGCAATGACCTTCTCCATGAACCTGTTGACGAACGCGTAGACAGTCTCGTCATCAGATTCGTTCTTCCACCAGCAGGAAATGTGCAGAAGGTGAACAGGGCCAGGGGAGCCAGCGAGTCCGAGAGGGTTGCCACCGTGGTTTTCCATATTGTTCAATATCGGCTCGGTGATGCCCTGGTAGATGAGCACGGGCTGAGCACCGGCAACGTTGGCAACATCGGGGATCATCGAGTAGAAGAGATCCACCACCCAGTTAGCGAATTTCTCGTCAAGAGCCGCGCTGATGGGCCAATACACCTCGCGAAGGCCGTATGGGTTCTCGGTCTCGAGGTACTTCACATATTCGACAAGGGTCTTAGCACTGGAGTTGTCGGAAACGGCCGAAATGTTTCTGTATTGCTTAAAGATTTCAGGGTTGGGGTCGTTCTTAACGTAAGTCAGTTCGGCCGAGGCAAGGTTCATTCCTTGGGTCTGAAGAAAGGCGACATATTGCTGAGCATGGCCGTCAACGGTGGCATTATTAATCACGTTGATCCAAGCGTTGATAACCTGGGGAAATTCGGTCTCGAGGAAGGTCCTAGCACCGCCATACATCTCTGGGGAGGGGATTGTGTACATATTGTACTTGGTGACAAGACCAAAGTTGTTGCCACCACCGCGGAGAGCCCAGTATAGGTCAGGGTAGGAAGTTGCGCTCGCTGTCACAATAAGACCACTAGCAGTAACGATCTACATGTGATTTGTTAACATGCATTTTCCGGAGTGTATGACAGGTCCATAATCTTACCTCAAAGCTCTCAACATTGTCACAAGCCCACCCGTACAGGTTGGAGTGGTAGGAGATTCCACCACCCAAAACGAAACCGCCAACACCAATGCTAGAAGCACGACCTCCGATAACAGCCAAGCCATAGGGCTCGAGGGCAGCATAGGTAGTGAGCCAATTGTTTCCAGGTTCAATAGACGCGACCGTCTTGTCTGAGTTAAGGGTGACGGCGCTCATATCCTTGAACCAGATACTGATTCCGCCAGGGGCGCTAGAAGCACCGGTAAAGGCAGCATGACCGCCACTGCGAGCAGCAAACTCGCAACCAGTCAAACGGGAAAGCAAAACTGCAGTGCTGACTTCCGTGTTCTTGGTAGGACGGAAAACGCAATGAGGCTGCACCTCTTCTTGCTGCACAGACCAGAACGAGCTAGTGAAGTTGTTGTACCCAGTAGTCTCTTGAGCAGAGACTTTTGAGCCAAAAAGGAAGCTCAAACTTGCGCACTAAGGGACATTTGAAATTAGCAATTACTCAATTCCTGGCCAGATCGCTATTGATGCCATTTTTACACTTACAGCAGCTGCACAGGCTTTATCGGTTGACCGTGTCTCAATGGCGAACGACTTCAATGCCGGAATTTGCGACACATCCACACCGAGATCCTCCAATGCGCCAGTAATGCTGAAATCGTCGGCTTCAATAACCGGGCTGGTGACGGCGGCCTGGGCCAGCGTCAGTCCGCCAATCGCGGATAACCCGCCAATGAGGGATGAAATATGCATGATCCAAAAGCTATGTAAGCAACCAAAACAGAGCAAAACAAACGCGGGATCTAGAAAATGCAAGGACCTGGGAAGGGGAAAAAAGAGAGCAAATCCAAGTGGAGGAAACTTATTGTCCTTTATCTTCCTTAGAGGTTAGCTGATCAAAGGCCCTAATCCGATGAGGTCCCCGGAATGGTTCCTAGTACAGGGGTTCTGAGGTGGAATTAAGTAATTAAGGGAGGGGTGCGTGTGATTGGAGCATATTATGACTAGACATTCCAAGGCTGTGTTCGTTTTCGTTAACGAGCAAAGCAATCTCGCTTCGAAATGTAAGCGAAGCGGCGCAGCCCGAATGGTTAAGCTAGCCAGAAGCTCATAACAATGGAATTGTGTCCTTTCCTTCTCGGCTCAGCGGTACCGGCGCTTGTTTAGCCATGCACATCAGCGTGGCACGCAGAGTAAAGTGATTTCTATCGGCCACAAACTCTTCCTTGACTCACAAGACAAGCATCTTGTTGAAAATGCAATTATGATGAATTTTCTAAGCGAGCGCGACGACGAACGCCACCTAAATCCCGTGAGTCCGGGGCTTATGCAGGCAACGGTTTAGTTTGAGACAAGGATACGCCCAAACTCAATTCGCAGTCTTACTCTTCCACTATTGACCAAAATCGGCCGCGTTCTCTTCTTTGAAGATTATATGCATATTATTCCCGACATTGTTATGCTAGACTATCCCCTAAACCCTACCCAAGAAAAATATGTTTCCTTTTTTAACACTCCTCCATGCGCGCCACGGCCCGTTATCGGATCCGTGGCCATTCCGGGCCACTTGTGGGTGAATTGGGGGCCGCTTGGGGGCCAATTGGGGCACAAGGGCCCGGGCTGAGGGGCGGGCCATCCACCCCACCGGTGCTATATATTTCTTCTGCGATTGGCCCAGGGCCGGTGGGGCATGCATGTTCAATAATTCCTGCATTGGCATTCGAAACAAATGCGTATATTGCTCCTCGTGGAAGTTTTACAATCCCTGTTCAGTCTAAATCTCACACACTTCGAAGAATCTGTGCATGCTGGCTGCAGATGGTGCGCAGCTGTGAATCTTAAACCTAAGATTATAGCTGACATGTGCTTATTTGAATCCTGATGGAATGGCTTTATGTATATGGATGGCAGTGGCCCCACGCGGTCCCAGGCATGGTTTTCTAAAATCCAGTCTGACAAGGAGGGATGGGAGAGGCTATTGCCGGCACATTTGGGATCGGTACCATTAAAGGTACTGGCGTTGCCTTGATTGTACTCACCTCGCTGGTTGTCGGCACTCGTTTTGCTGGTCTTATTCGAAGCTTCAAGGACTTGAAGGCTGAAGACTACCTTCTGATTGTCGCTTACATATTCTTCTTGGAGCTGAGCATTCTCTACATCTACATTGCCCCGACTATCTTTCGAATAGCAGCAGTCAGTGGCGGAACGATTCCCCCCTATGCCACCATTTCGGAAGATGGACTCCGGTTACAGACGGTCTTCTTCGTCACGACATCTTCGTTATGGCTTTGCTTGTGGATGGTGAAGTTCTCGCTTATGGCGATGTATAAAAGGCTGTTGGTCGGGAAAAAATACATAATCGCCTGGTGGGTTATCATGGGGTTTTGTGTCCTGGTATGAATTCCCTGTCTCAGCGCGAGTATTTGAATCACTGACGAGATTCTTCTCAGTTTATTATTGGCTGCATTCTCTCGTCGTGGCTATCTTGCTCTAGCTTCCATGCCTGGTTTACTGCTGGCCAATGCGACACTCCACGCGACCATCGGGCGGCCGTTATCAGCTTATATTACGCATACGGGGTGGATATAGTCACTGACCTCGCAAGTACGTATTGTCCTCCGTGGTCCTTGGAAATCACTGATCTAATACTTTCGCCCAGTCATGATCCTTCCCATCCGCCTCATCTGGAACCTACAGATGAAAACGCGCCAGAAGCTGAGCATTGGCGGGTTATTCTGCTTTGGCTGGATTTGCATAATTGTTTCCACCATCCGAGTCGTTCAGCTAGGTGAAACTGAGAACGGAGTCCCCGCTCCATCATGGCTAGCGCTATGGGGTACCATCGAGGCTTCAATCGGTATGGTTATATTTTCCACTTCTTGCACTTCCATGTTGAATCATTTTACTTACTGCCATTACCCTAGCTGTCATGATCGGTTGTTGCCCCGGCCTTTATCGCGTCCTTAAAAATGCTATCTCGCCCTCCAAGACGTCCTACCCGTATGACTCGTACAACTTGCGGGGCCGTGGAGGCAGTGGTATGCCATCGAACCGCTCCGGTGCATTTGGAAGAACCGATATTCCTTTGAATAGTTTTAGAGGAAAGGAGGAGTCGTACCAGTCGGCGAGTGCGTACCGTTCTACCAGTCGGTCAAGCAGTCAGGAGAAATTGGCCGATCCTTGTGACAAGAGGAATATAATGGTGAACTATGGAGTTGCTGTGACGGTAGAGGATCGGCCGAGTGATTATGGCCAGGTGGCACGGTTTGTGTAACGACGCATATTTTAAATAAAGTCTACAAAGAATGTATGACAGTCCAAGTTGCTTCTATATCCAGTGCTGTAGCTAGATATAGATAATTCTCACAATGTGGCATATTGGTTCGAAATAGTAAATAGGGGTATTGTTTAGGTCTGCGTCATCCTCCACCCTGATATGCACACTGTACTTGAGGACAGAGGATCTCGATGACTACTGAGAAACCAAGAGACTACCGATTCGGGGCATTCTTGTCCACTACCCTACCAGATAGGCGATGTATCTTGGTACAGAATAGACATGCCGAATGGGTGGCCAAAATAGTGAACCCCGAAGCTTTAAAAACAATTGCATGTTGGTGAAGAGCCTCCGTCGCGAGGATGCGCCGTATATAGAGAGGAATAGATAGAACGGTATGATTGTTGATCCTCACTCGACTTGGGATATGGCATGGTGGCTTAGAGTGAGGATACTTTGGTGAAAAGGTTGCGAGATTGAAAGAGTTGATCGGAAAAAACAATTAATGTATCATAGTCCATTGGGAAGGTGATCGACGAGCAGAAACTTCAACTGCACCGCTACCCCAGGGTCCTGGGTTTGTGCACTTGGGTCATATCCGGGAGCTCCACTCAAAGCGAGCACCTGTAGCAGGTAGACAGTAGGTAGACATTGGAAGGTGGAAAGCTTTGTAGCCATTGTCTGGCCTTTTTGAGGAGGCTATTCAAGCCGAGGTGGCGCGTTGGCATCCAGCCTTCTTTTTTATAGAAGGAACTCCTCCTTTCTGATGTTGGAGCCCGAACCCACTTTTCGTATTGCTGATTGGGATGTACTGTGCTGCCCGAAAGACTGACTGCCAGTTGCCGTCGTTCCCATGTCCATGAAACTTTCGCGGAAAATGCCGATTGGCGGGGTCGTGACCAACTGAGGCTAGGTCGCTTGTCTTGATGGTCCCTAAAAATCCCCATTCAGCGTGGAACAAGGGAATATATTTGCAGGAGTATAGCCGATCGGGTTTGAGATGTGACCGAGGGGTAAAGCGCTTTCCCTTGTTGAAGGCTAATGGTGACGTCTGGATATGGGGCTGAGATCTTCTCCGATGGTATGTTTTGAGGTTTGAAATGTAGCGGGAGAGAACTTTCACTTACGAATTGGGTCTGGACTGCAACCTACATTTGGGGGTTCCTTGCGATTGCAGCCAGATCTAGGAGAGTGGGGACAATGGGTGTTTGGATCGTTGCCTCATTCCCTTCGTTAAATGTCTTGGTATCCCTCAAAGGTCCTTCCCGTTGATTCCCCACCAAACAAGGTGCATCGCTGGTGGTTCTTGTCCCAGTAACAAGAGCATAGCCACGAAGCAACCGAAAGGGCCTATGGTCGGGTAGGCAAGAGCTACATTCCCAAGCTTCGTGATATTGTCGGCGATGGCTTTGCCGGCTGGATCGAAAGCTGCGATGGCGTCCAAACTACTTTGGAGCGACTCGTCGATCTCGCCTGGCTTCGATTTCTTTAGGGGTGTAGATGTTGGGCTTGGAGACTTCTGTGGGGATCTCGGTCGTTTGGTGCTGACTGTGGGTGCGGGCTTGGAGGATTGTGGCAGTGCGACTGCGACGTCGGCCGTGTTAGCGTAGGGCGTCGCTTTGAGCAGCTGGTAGTCAATCGGGATTTTATGCTTAGCGTAGAAGGACTCCCGGACTGTGTCAACCTTGCCGTTGGCGGTATTCGTCGAGTCGGTGCACTCGGTATGATAGCCGTGGAGGTCCGCTAGGCGTACCAGCTCGCTTTCGGTGTCTTTCACAACGTCTCCCAATAGGATGGACATATGATGGTCGTCTGTACTCACAAAGTCCCGGGCTGACGCTTGGGTTTCTTCCAGGGGGTACATTGCTTCAGCTTGGTGGGTTCTATACTAGCGGGTAATCCGGCGTGGAAGATAGACAAATGACTTTGATGCCACGACGGGGCCGATGGAGAACTGTGGAGAACCTTTCTTGACCGCGGCGACATTCTCATGGTTAGCTGTCCAAGCTTAGCTGCGTGCGCCCTACCGACGAGGGGGATACCGCCTCTGGCGATGTAAGACGCGACCCGTAACATGTATCATAGCCAACTCGATGTTTGCCGGGTCGTTTCCTATCATCTCATACACCCAGAAGGCAGTCCAATGCGATAGGCTCGCGTCCGTAGGATGGAGCAGTGACTCACATAGAGGCTTTTTCGTGGACAATACGCGCTCAAGTGTAGTCTTCGAGTGTCGAGCTCCTCTAGCTCTACCCCATGGGGTTTTCATAATATGTTCTGCCCATGGAACTGGAGGGCATTCGTCGGTTCCTGAGGGCTGTTGTGGAATACGAAGCTAGTGCGACAACTTGCTAGTATCCGGAGCCAGGATCGTAACTGTTAGAATTGTTAACCTTGCGCTAGATAAAGAAGCGTGATCCCGGTGGGATTCTTACTAGTTTCCCGAAGACATCTCTGATATATGCATGGGATGAAAGAACGGCAAGGTAAGTAGAGAATGAAGTCTCACATGTTCGGGAGGATAGATGTGGAAGTGAAGTGAAGGAAGAAATGATGGAAGGCAAGGGGAAGACTCCACGGGCCAACTTGTCCATTGTGAAACTCAACAATGCGAACAGATCAAACGAAGAAGCTATGCCAAATTCTTGGATCTCTCTTCTCCTCTTCATTGACTAGGTATCGTCACATGCAGGCTTCACCTACACTCATTGGACTGTTAACAGAGGGCTGCGGTCCACAGCGTAATAAGGCTGAAGCTATACGGCTGTTCACCATAGGCGCAGCGATAGCCAAGGTGGCGAAGATCAATGGCCATGGGAAGCTTCATATTGGCGAGGATAACTTAAGGGAAGGCTTAGACTAATGCATGTAAATACATGTAAATAACATCAAAGCCCAGAGGTTGTTGCAACTAAGTACAGAAATGGACTTTGATCCAAACAATGCAAACAGGGCCAACTTCCCGCGTCATTATAGGGCGGTCACACACGGTAGAATCCAGGACCGTCGAGGTCCAGATCGTGAGACAGCCTCTGTTCAGCAGCCGCCCGAACCCATAGTTACCGCTCCAAGAGCCCCAGCTTTAGAATTCGCCAATCTCCTCCTTCTGTTATCCTTGTCCATGTAGTTCTCTAACTTCTGTTCATACCGGGCATAATCTCGTTGGTACTTCTTCTCGTTTTTATATTTTTCTCGACGAGGCGGACTCGGCATTATACCATCGAAGAAGCCAGAGCCGAAACACATTTTGATTCGAGTCGGTTTGTGGTTTATGGAAGAGTTGGTGTTGGTGGGTTTAATCTTTGCTGGGTATACACTGGAGTGGATGAAGGGAAATGATCTTTGTACCTCGCTAATTTTACTGGGGTGATTGATTATATGAATTTGACTAATACCGCCTGCTGTTGCTCGAGTCTTCCGTTATAGGGGGCCAAAAATCGTGGCTGGAATACTTTGTGGGCACATGCACTTCGGGTAGCGCCCTAGTTTGAGGCATTAACCGTGTCGATCTGGTGTGACTTTCCAGGAAAACTGGTCATATTGGGGCCGTGGGTAGTAAAGACGTTTGTAGAGGCCCTTGATGGTTCTCGCTAGACCTCGTAAGGGCCTATGGGCTGTATAAAAAGCAATTATAGAAATACCTATGACTTGTATAACTTGCACGACTTCGCACACGACTCTTCCTATAAACGTCGGACCTGTAAACTGCCTTTTCGAGTTAGCTTTACCCCTTTAGGCTTAGCGTCCCAATACATCATCACGTAATCTCCCTTCAATGCCAGCATTCTAGGTCGAGATCAGAAGTGTTCAAGTCGGGGGCGAAATTAGTCCGACAGCGAAAATATTTGTCTGCGTCGTGTAAACAAGCTACCCTTTATATATAAATCTTTTGCGTTCGTAAAACGGACATATATCCCATTTACCTCGTTCCGACCTATATAAACACCATAAGAGCCCCGAGACATATCAAACTGGTCATCCAACCAACCGAGACAACACGCAGGCCAGAATTCGGGACCCACGCAACCAGCGGCTGACCAGGCTGTCGCAGACTCAGCTTTTCCGTGGAATTGTCACCGTCAAACACTCCAGAGAAGGTCACACGAAATTCAGCAGTCAATTCACGCTTCCCACTAGTTGTCCGCGCCTCTGCGTTGCCACTCCCCGAAAGCGTCAAGTCGAACGTTGTATTCGTAAAGGAGCCATTCATCGCCAGTCGTTCGGGGGGAGTATTGGACGAGTAACTCAAATAATTCGAACATGACCCCTCGGGAAACCTCAGAAGCCATTGAGGGTCATGATCAAGTTTATCCGGCATTGTCGCGTTAAATCGCACCCTGCCCTGGTCCTGGTCCTGGTCCCCTTGAGCAAGAGCCGGGGCCTCGGAGATAGTCATATTCATCACATCGCTAGCCTCGTTCACCCGCGCATCCCAATTAACCCATCCATGGGTTGTCGTAATTCTGAACAGGTCAGGGTAACCGGGACAAGCAATCCGGTTCTTATCCCACTGGATATAGCTATACGAGTCCGCAATTTCGTCCAGCGGCCTGCGCGATTCCCATGCCTTGAATCCGATTATTATCGGGTTGGTTGGGCCAACAGGATACGGTGCCTGCGGGCCAATCCAGAGATACCCGAGCATCTGTATGGTATACTCGGTGTCTCGCATGTGCCGGTAACACATCTCACCCTCGGTGATTGTGTAGTGGAGGGAGGCTTCGCCCTTGAAGAATGACCCGTCGTAGCTTGTGTCTTTGCCCGAGATACCGCCGGAGGTGTAATTGTCTGCATTACTGGGGATCAGATCCCATTTCCAAATTGTTGGATGTTTTGGCGTGGCGCAGGAATCGGTGCTGCTGCTGCTGCCGCCGCCGCTATTGTCGCTGGAGTAGGAGTCGTCTGAATCTCCGCCTCCGCCACCTCGTTTTGCTTGGATGCCTGATATGCATGTGGAGAAATGGAAAAGGAGGTACAGTAGAAATGAAATCCAAAAGTGCATGGCGATAAGTATGTTACTCTATGCCTCGTCCCTTCTCCTCTTGGTAGTCCTAGTGAACGTCGTTAAAGAATTCGAGCAAGGTAAAATCACAGGAACTAAAGAAACTAGCATCTTGTCAACAACAGCCCTCTCCGTGTTTATATCCCAATCGAAGAGTCCGCGTGCTCACTGCCAAGGCGTTAGCGCGGCAAGAATGTTCTTGATTCTCGTATTTCGCGAGATAAAGGCCCGTGGGTTGTTCCTCTGACTGCACCCTCGGCGGATTGGGTGCTGTACGTAGAGCATGCTTTGCAGCTTGTCGGTTGTATTTAATATAACCATCCCTATCCAAGGGGAAATACAAAANAAAAAAAAAAAAAAACTAAACCAAAACATACAACAGTGAGGATTGCCGGTGGTCGGCGACCCAACTACTGATTCACCAGCGTGTGGCTTAGGTGGAGCCAGTAGTCGGGTGGGTATCCCTATGTTGAGTTTAGAGTAACAGCTGCTTTATCGTCGCACGACCGGGGGTGGGAAGGTGAGTGTACTATCGACAGGATGAGGACCAGGGTATCGCCCGAACCGCGCGACCACTGAACCACTCAGCTGAACAACTCCAGAATGTTATCGGATTATATCCCTCCGCGTGAAACACTGAACATCAGGGCAGGCCCGTGGCTCTGAAGGTCTCCGTCCCTCAACTAGTGCTGAACAATTGGGGAGTGTATCCGGGTCTGGCGTTTCAGGGTGCTCAGGATCAGGCTCCAGCCCAGGGTTGATCAGGGTCAATTCAACCTCAGCCAGCACTACTTCAACAAGAACTAACCGCACACTCTACTGTGGTCTTTCGAGCGACAACTGTTCATCCGATTTATGTAATCTATACGGAATTTCTATTTACACCTCAAAGAAGGTAGCCCATCTTGCCCTTTGCACCTCCGGTAACACCTGCATACACCAAGCCGACAATCCGCCTTCAAACTCGAAGTTCTTCGTCTCCCACTTCCGCTCCAGCCTATCCCTCCATTCCTCGACCCGCATTGTCTGCATCTGACCATCAGGCCTGGTGCTGCTGAGGGGAATCGTGCCGTGTTCCAGACGTTCAGACGACAGAAGCGGCTTGCCACTATAGTAAAACTCATGCTGAGTATTGCAAGTATGTGGAGCAAGCTGGGACAGGGTGGTAGTATCTGAATCGCTGCTCCGGAGGCTAGGATAACAGCGTGCACACACGGCTGTGTGAGGGCATGATCGACAGAAGTACCAGTAGGACATACAGGCAACTTCAACCTGGCAAAATGCGCACATGGTGAGACAGTCGGCTAGATCCCAGAGACCGATCCACTCCACCTCGCCCTCATCCCGGTCGTCTAGATCAAGGGGCTTGTCATTCTTTAAGATCTTGTCATCTCCGATATGTATCTCCCCGGATGGTTTGGTGGTTACCACCTCTACTTCGGTATCGGGTTTCGGAGGTTCGACACCAAGTACCCTGCTCCTAGCCTTCGTCAAGTATAACGCAATGCCCAGGTCTTCATCGCTATCCGTAGCGATCAGAAACGTTTTGAAAAGCGCTACACAGGCGTCACCATCATTCGAGGTGTCATCATCTGATAGCAAGGAGATGCATTTCCTCACACGCCCACGGAGAGCTTTTCTAGCATTTGCAATGTCTCCGTAATCCCGAAGCCAGGATGAAATGACCAGACAGATATCACTAAATTCGACATCCGCATCCAAGGTTAGAGGCCCCCATTCTCCGGAGAAGGGAATCTCGGGATGGTAAAGGCAAGTAGCAACAAGATGGCTCAGTGATCGCTCCCGGGCGGTTTGGATGCTCCAGTAAACGTCAGGGGGTTCGGAGAAAGAGACTGCATCATACCAACTCCGAATCCCTGCGGCAAACTGACCTTTTTCAAAAAGTGCCGACGCCATAAAGTATTTCACCCCGCTCACGCACATGGCATAAGACTTCGCTTCATTGAGCCTCTCCATAGCCCAGGCGATCAATCGGAGGCACTCTTCATCATCTGGTGTCAATCCCAAGCGAATCGCGCTGTACATTGTTTTCGGCATAAGAAACGCTGGCTCTATAGTGTATGCCGCGGGCCCGTCTGCATCAATGCCAATGCGAGAAAGTTCTTTGAAAAACGAAGAAGCGAGCTCAAAAACAGAACGGAGATGATGTGGTTGCCGGAACTCCGTAAAGATACCCACGAAGTCCCTCCAGAGTGTCCAGTCCCGATTGTCCCCGCTTTCTATGTATGCTTCCCAGGCTTCATTCGCTATGGCGACAGCTTGATCCGGAAGTTTCCCAAGGTATTTCATTTGTGCTATGTTTAGCAACTGGCCTATAGGGATGTCCAGGCCGTCATCCACCGTCCCCGGGTCGTTCAGCGATTCAGCAAGATCAGAGTGTTCTATTGCTTCTTTGTACAAGCCATCCTCAAAGAACGCGCGGGACATGTCTCTATGGATCAGAGACAGCGACTGAGAGCTCAAGGTAGAAGTTTTCTCGTGTGAGCTGAGGGCCTTTTGGAATTGATCAATGGCCTCTTTGAAATTCCCGTGCAAGAGGAGCGCCTGTCCGAGTCGAGCGTGCCAAGTGGCCGTCTTCTGAAGTTGCTGTAACTCGGCGACGATTAAGATGCCCCAAGCTGGTAACCAGCAATTGATCGGTAATACCTGTTTGGGATAGTCTGTCGACTCAAACTCTAGATCTTTCGCCTTCCCGTAATAGTCGGATAAATCCATAGTGCCTGCCATCTCACCATACACACTTAACATCACAGAAATGGCGAAAGGGGATCCGTCGTCGGGGTCGACGCGGTCCGGGGCTAGCCAGTGGCGGGAAATGGAAACTACCATAGGGGAGAAGAGGACAGTAAACGGGCACACACCGCTTACCACAGTCGACGACCGTGCACAATCCCCAAATATCTCTTTCGAAGCCGGCAGAAGCCAATTTAGCACCAACTGCGCCCTCTCATTTGCAAGATGGTAATCTTCCGCACCAAACCAGTATCTGCCAAGCGGGTTGATGTAAGACGATGAGTAGGAATTATACCTGGAAGCACGCCTTTCGGAGTACTCGGAAATAAAGCGACAGCCACGTCCGATATCTTTAGCGAACAGGTCTGTCAGCAGAGACGAAATCTTTTCCTGCAGATTGCCCGCTTTTTTGGGATCGGCACATGTCAGATGTTGGGGTAGGAAGTCTTTGGCATACGTCAGAACCGGTTCTAGCGACTTGGCGGACTTTGATGTATGTTTTCTTTGCCAACTATACAGTAGGACGAAGACCATGACCACCTCAGCGCGCTCGGGGTCAACGTGGATGGACCCAGTTTCTCCATACCCAGATGCCTTGAAGAACTCATAGAAGGAGCTGTGGCGAAGTGTTACAATGTAATCATCCTCGAGGTATTCTTCTGTATTTTCTGCCGGTCGTAGGGAAAAAAGGGAGGAGTATACAGTGCGAATATCATCTTCAAGGTTCAGGACCTCATCGTCAAGAATGATCTCCAAGATAAGTTCAAGTTGTTCAACTGTCAAGGGCCTTTGAGCCATCGTGACAAATGAGAGTATCAGCTTAAGCTGCTGAATCTGCGGAACCATCGCTTCACCATCTGATTCCTCAATACCAAACACGTCTGGCAGTTCATCCGGTAGCAAGTCTACCGCGGAGAGTTCTCGAGCTAAGCGCTGTAGCTCTTTAGTCAGGATTGCACTAATTCCCCGTGGCATCGTCTTGACAACTTGTCGAATCTGCCCCTTGGTCCTGCAGCGCAACACAGATTTAATGACAAGATTTGCCCACTCCCACAGGCCTTCAGCTGACTTATGTATACCATTGACGACCTCCTCTAAGAAGTCCGAAGAGCCTCGAAACAAGCTGGCCCCTTGTAGCTTCTGAAAGACGTATCCATAGAGATCTTCCTTATTCTGATCATTGGTGATTTCGATATCTGTCACCCACCCCAGGGAGTGCTCTTCAAAGCTGCTGCGCAATGAATCACGGCTCAGGAGTACAACCCGTACGGGGGGGAATTCTATTGCTTGGCCCTTTGCTGAGTAGGTTTTCTCGAGGAGATTAAACAGGATTTCCTGCTCTTCTGGATCTGCCTCGTCGATCCCGTCAATGACAAAGCACGCTGAGACACAAGGAGCAACCTCAGTGAAGTAATTCAGTAAGAGCTTCCTCCATACGGTGTAGGTATCAGCTGGTACCGCCTTCAGGCAGAAGTCTTCTGCATGGATGGCGAAGCTTGGTAACTGTGTGGCTACATGCCAGGCAAGGGTTCGCAGTCCTTTGTTCAAGGAGCGTAAATCAACATCGTTGTTCTTGAAAAAGAATGGGGCAACAACATGTACACATGGGGTGAGTTGTTCTGAGTTTGCGAGGTCGTTTATAATCTTGGATGCTAGATAAGACTTGCCTACGCCAGGACCGCCGTGGAGCCAGAGTAGAGGCTGAGAACTCTGCCACCAAGAGCGGATTCTGTCATCAACCCAGACCCCTGAACCAGGTATCCGACTCTCACTAATTGCAGAATGGACCTGGCTAGATGCGGAAACCGGTTTTAATGTATCCTTCACTTTGTCAAGCCTCTCTCGCTCGCTTCTGATGTCGTCCCTCTGGAGCAAATCCGCGGTGTTCTTTAGCGCCTGATTAGTGAGATTGAGATTCTGAGCGGAGATCATTTTATGTTCCTGATTGGTCAACTCGTCCAGCTCACCCATTAGAGAAGTGACCGAGGGATCTTCGACAAGGATGTTTTTAGCCCATTTCGAAAGCCGCGCTTTAAAGGAGCCTGCCTTCAGCAAATTGTGTGATGCCGCACAGACACGAAGGAAATTGACCAAAACTTTGACGATAATTATCTTCATTCCCTCGTTCAGAGGAACATTCTTGTAAGTGTCCAGACGAAGGGCAAAATTGCTTAACTTCTGAAACAGGCCGGTTATCATGTCAAAAGATTCGCTGACCTTTCGCGCACCACGGATTAACAGCAGCATCGCACCCATAATGGAGGAGGCTGGTGGAAATGCAGCAGCGACCACGCCCTTTATCAGATCGCCCCAATTTTCAAAAGGCGCCAGGACCTTCTGCATGGCATGAAGTAGAGTCCGTTTCTTCATTCGAAAGTCTTGAAAATGGTCTTTCTCCGAGTCCAGGTAACTTGACAGCTCTTCGGGCCCGGATACCTTAGGGAATTCCCTATCAGTCATGGAGATTCCGGTTTCCTTCGCATATTCCTCTGATGCAGCATGCCAAAGGAGCGACAGGTTGTCGTCTGGGGGCTGATGTAGGTCGTGAGTCATTGCAAAAGTCACAAATCAGGAAGTAGCAGTAGGCTTAGCATCCGTATCTCAAACAAGCAACCACTATCCTTAGATCGTTCAGTCAGCTTATTGGGAAACCCTGTTTTTGATCAAATTTGGGGACGAATGAAAACGCGACGGGTGATACAAGCCATCTATGGATAGCAACAGAGGAATGTATTCACCTACCAGGGTTAGCTCGACAGCATATAGCTTCCCGTACAATGTTTAGTGAGGGTAGTGGGCGGGCTGCGACGCATACAGGAAGTGGGGGTAGTGGGGGAGATCTGACATTTCGGAACGGAGAAAGTCGGCGATCACAGGCATTTTGCTCAGATCACCAGAACTGCCAATCAATTTTACGGATAGTAAACGATGGCTTATTCGCGGATAGTTATTCTAGACCATTATTCTGGCAGGGCTATAAGGTGGGATCTTGATAATAGCTGCGCTCGGATGAGGAGGTAGAAAGGAGGAAGGAAGAGTAGGGAACCAAAAAAAAAGAACAAAGCAAAAAAAAAAACATACAACAGCATGTCTAAGGTGTGGTCACCTAGCGCCCACGGTTCGGGCGTGGGCGGCTCGCTGCTCTATTCGGCCCTCTCCTTGGGCACTCTGGGCGGATATTCACCCACCTAGATATTCTTCGCCTAAATATTCAACCCATATAGCGAAAGGTACATTTCCCTCTTCTAATTGAAAAGCTGTAAGTGGCCTTCTTTTTGCCTCCGCTTTTGTTGAGAATAATGTATTTTGTCGAGAGTTAAGGGCTGAATACCTACATGCATGCTACATGGATTTTACAGGTATTTCAAGGTAGGGCCGGTACCTGCTAACAAACACCTCCACGGAATGCCCGCGGACTGCCTCGTCAGCCGGATGAAACCATCACCCACTCGACATGCCATGACTGTTCATCTCAGGACATTTAAATGTCTCCCGCTGCCCACCTGACAAGATCTGATAAGCATTTGCATTAAGGTTCGGCCCACCCGCAAACAATCCACCCCATCCCGATGTTTTGCGGACGTTCGAAGTCCCCATCAAAGCACTAAACTTCTTCGGCCCCCCGTTGGCCGTGTTGCTATCCGATGCGCCGCCGCAGATCGTGATAGTTGGACATAGTGCAACCCACCACTACTACGGACGCTTGTTGTTTTCCCTGCCACCACCAAAAGCAACCATTCCAAAGATCAAAACGAGGGAGGTGACAAAACAGGTAGAAGAGGGAGAGGAGGGAGAAGAAACTTTACAATAAGGGAAGGAACTTCATTTGATACAAGCACCAGAACCCACCGTAAATCTCATGCTCCATGTGCCATGTCGCCTAAAAGACGCAGGACCTGTAAATTTTAGTCATAAGCGAACTTCTCAGCGAATGGCAGCTACTGCTTACTGCACTACCCCAGATGCAACCGTTTATGCAAAAGGGGGGTTTGTGCCTTTGTTCTATCAGCGTTTTAAGCAGATCAGGTATTTACACTGAAAAACAGGAAGTTCACTGGTTCGTGTGTAGTTCATTGAACGATAATTTATATCAAATGCACCATTTCATAAGGAAAAATGTCATACCCATTCAGTGTTTCCAAGTGCTCCTACATGCTGGGCATGTGGGAGCGTGATCCGTTTCTAGCCATTGGTCGATGCATTGTTTGTGGAAGTTGACTCCACAGCGTGCCTTGCACCAAACCAATTCTTTAAGGTGTTCATCATCGTCCGCATTGTCATCATTATCGTCAGAATCATCCTCCTCATCATTGTCGTCTTGATCATTATCACCGTGGCCATCGCCACCACTGTTCTCGCTCCCCTCTTCTGCGTCCCAGTCCTCATCTTGTGAACCATGCAAATTGTTCAAACAGATACCACATTCTCCTTCAATCTCACGGCGACTGGGCTGGGATGTTTCATTCTGGCTGGTCCTGTTACCAGTTCTACTGAAGGCGCGAGGCACAGTTGGTGTGTTCAATGATCTTGGACTCGAAATAGAAACAGCGCTTGTTTGACGACTGGCTTGGGCTTGAACTGGTCGAGGTACGGTGATTGCTGACCGGTTGGTAGAAGATTCTGTTAAGTCTCTTCTCAATGTCTCGTTAAGACGATTTACCGGAGGATTTGGGCTCGATGTGCTTCCCATGCTGCTGGAATTGACGACTGCGCTCGTGTTTCTACCCTCGTGATGACGCGGGTTTGCAGTAACCGGTAGGCCAGATTGAGCGACCTTAAGGCGCCTGATCTCTTCCTCGGCATCACGAAGTCTTTGGTGAAGGATAGCAATCCTCTCCTCCATATTCGTCTCGGCGGTCTCGAAGATCATTCGGGATGATGTTCTCACTGGCCGTGTATATGGCGTCGAAACAACCTGCGAATCGAGATATGTACGGACTTGTCTTTTCCAACGACGTACAAGATCCGAAGCTTGGCTCTGGTGAAACCTTGTGCATAAAACATGAGGGGCTAAATCTTCTAGCAGTGTATCGATGTTCCGACCGGCTCGAAGGTTTTTGGTACCATCGTTGAGAAGCATCATTGCCGAACTGCGACCGCGTGCATTTGTGCGGGCGTGACAACGACGGCCCTGTGAAGGAGCGTAACCGGCGCACCAAGGTTCTCTCTCCGGTTCAAGTTTGATGATTTCGGATAGAGGAGCCATGGTCGAAGTTACGACATGGGAATATCGGGAAGGCATCATGAATTTATGGAATTCAGTGAATTTAGAGACAATCAATCGGAATATATTGTTGGGTATGAAAGGTTTCTGTTCGATTACTTTATAGCATCTGGAGCAGAACCATTTGTATTAATTACTTCAGGCTGCACGTCGAGCCTTGGAAGGATCCCAGTAGACATGGCAGGCTGTTCTGCCACAATGGCGTGGCGCAGCTCCCAGAATAGAAATTAGACAGCGCTAAAGGATTGGAGGATGCCTAAGGACTGATACCATTGAGCATTGACACTATGAGGCATGGTAGAGAGCTATCTCGGGGCTGTGTTTGCGTCGGGATGAAAAGAGGGGTTATCAGGCCTCTGTTGGTTCTCAGCGGCTTTTGATAGGCTCTGAGAGACAGATACATGGAACTTTTGTCATGCGCAGTGACGCTAAATTAGGTACTCTTTTCGTCATTGGCTACTAATATATAGTTTTGCGGCTGTCTACGGGAAGCACAGAGGAATGCGGGCCGCTCTATTTAGGGCACTTTATGTGTTATGAACATGCTAGTCACCAGTCGATGGCGACCCCGCAGTTTCACCAATAGGCCACCGAGAGCCAACCAACCTATCAGTTAGCAAGGTACGTGTAACCCGACATACTGTAAAAAAATTGATTTGATTCGCAGTAGGCCGAGCACTACAGTAGCGACCGCTCTCGCCTTCAGTGCCGGACAACACTGAGGAGCTTTTTCAAACCCTAATAACATACGGTGCTGAGCCGTATATGGTTAACTTCGTATTTGAGGTTTCGTCGCAAGGCCGAATGGTACTAGAAGACGCGCGCGTTGCGCGCATCGGCCCTGAAACGAAGAACCGGAAAGGTGAGACAGGAACAGAAAAGAAAGACTAAATCGTGTGGATTGATCTCGAGTTGCATGCAAATCAAGATTGACCAATGGAAGAGCAAAGATCTGACGACTAAAAGGTTCTAATATAACTTTGTTGAGAAAACTGACTTTTATATATGTACCTTTTACATTTACATAGTTTGCCCAGCAAAACGCAAACGGTTTCATAGGGGTGGCTGGCTTCCGCCCCCACTCAGCAGTCTTCAACCTTGCTGCCTTTGGGTGTTTTTAGATTTGACGCAATCCTTCCACGTTTGCTTCTAATCCCTGGATCTATCTTTTATTAATTCGCCCAGATATGATTTCCATCAAAGCGCGTCGCAGCACACCCAAAGTTCGAACAGGGTGTGCCACCTGCAAGTGAGTATACTGGCTAACGCTCAGTACACTGCTTCTAACTAAGTCAGAACCCACCGAATAAAATGCGACGAGCAACGTCCCAGATGTCGCCGGTGCACTTCCGCCGGACGAAGCTGCCCCGGATATCCCCAAGATTCCAGCTCCCAACCCGAAATCAAAATGTACAATATTCCTTTCAAAGTACCCGGCAGTCGCGCTGACCGCGAACTACTTCATTTCTACTGTTGCGAAGCAGCCAACTCCTTATCTCGACTCTCGGATACTACGCTGTGGACGAACCTCATTCTACGGAGATGTCAAGACCAATCCGTTATCCGCAATTCTATTGTTGCGCTCACTTCCCTGTATCGAGACTATATGCTTGTTAGATCACCGCGGCTTGAAGTCTCAGTCAAACATATCCAGCGTATTACCAAATCGCACTCTCAGCTTCGTGCACATCTTACCCGGGACCCTTCAGCTGAGCTTGCGCTCATCTGCAGCCTCATATTCTATACCTTCGAGTGTTTGATCGGCAATGTCCAACAAGCATTATGGCATCTGGATCGAGGCCTGATTCTCATGCAAAGGTTGCAGACGGATTATCCGCATCTTGTGGATGGCCAGGAGACATATGCGGAGTTGCTGGTGATCTTCTCTCAGCTTGATATTCATGCAAGTATTTTTTCCCTTGAGAGAACACCTATTCTCAGGCTTGCATTGCCGGAACAAGTCTCGGGGGTGATACCTACGGTTCCAGAGCGGATTTTTGGTCTATCCGATCTCGAGAACTCGCTTACTGTGCTCCAGAATTGGACACTATGGCACCTAATGGAATTTGTGGAATACAAGACCCTACCTCAGGATCAAGTGCCATCTATTGTTCTTCAGGAAAGATTGCACCTGGAAGCTCAACTTCAGAAGTTGGAAGAAATTGTGGAGAAAATGACCACGAGTGAACATTTTCATTCTTTTACTGCCCCTCAACGCCAACGACTCATTCTTTTACGAAGCCAAGCGCTTATCTTCCATGCGGTTCTCTTGGAAAATATTATCTGCACTCTTGAGGGCGCCGACATCCCTCTAGAAGCGACTCGCAGATTTGATATCGCTCTCACCCAAATATCAACACTGCTATCTCTGTCATCTGAATCTGAATCTGGGTCGAGTTTAGAAAAGAAGACTCCTTCCAATCGAGTCTTCACCCTTTCGACAAATATCATCGCGATGCTATACTTTATCTGCCTAAAAACAAACGACCGCCGCATCTTTCGCACCGCACTCTCGTTAATGCAGGAGTCTCTATTTACATCTCGCGATGGACTTTGGGATGCGCGTACTGCTGTTACTATCGTCAAAGCAATTCTACCCGATGATGAAATACAAAGCGAGGAGCCTGAGATGGATTTCAAACTGGAAGATGTGGGCTCTGGAATTGTCGATACAGATGGTGGATTGGAGGAAGCATTCAAAATGTTAAAACTTGGACAAAGTCAGATCAAGGAATTAGATACAAGGATCTAATATCATTAGTGAAGTAGCCAAGGCCAATAACAAACCGATCACAGCGCTATGCCGGCTATCGCATCGCACCGGGGCACCAGAAAACAGAGGCGTCGAGGTAGTATTCCCCGAGCCACTATGTTGAGAGCCCAGCTTCTTGGCGAACCGCATCTCATTCTTCCCAAAGTCAAACACAGCCACGACGTTCTTCAAAAATGGAACGCCAATAATGTTCAATGTGACATCGCCCAAAGAGACCTCTGAAGACGAAGCCAGACTAGACACGCAAACCCCCTCAGAGGTCTGATAGGTAAGATCGGAACCATCGTGGTAGAATGTTTGGTCACCAAGCGACAGGCCGAATTCCGGTGCTTTGGCTGAGCAATCAACAACATACAAACCGAGGTCTGAATCATAAGTTGCCGGAGGCGAAAAGAGCGCATTGATCGGATCAACAATCGCGGGTGGAAGGTACGAGATGTAGTTCCCAGAATCGATGAATGCTTGAAACGCAGTTGTATTTGTAGTGAGCTTATTCGACGATAAGCCATAAGTGATATTGTTGACAGTGGCTGACCAGTAAGATCGGACCGTTTTCCCCGATGTATACCACAGTGGAATTTTCTCCGTGATCTCGACGGGGACTGTGGAGAAGTGGGAACTGTGGTTGACGGGTGGAAGACCGCCAAGCGTCAAGTATCCCCCAAAAGACGTAGATTGATTCTGTGGTGTATGTGCGAGCGCGAGACTGAAGTATGGATCGATAAGGCCCTGCTCGTGCATCGTGAACAACAAGGGGTTGTACACTAGACGATCCCTCCAATACGAGCTGTTGGTTGTGTGATTCGCCGGGTGCGCGGAGGTGAGAGCTGGGTATCCCAGACCGAGTAACCCGCTATTCACACCATCGCCCATGGGATCGGACTCATTTGAGATGCCGATCTTCTGCATGTTGACGCTCACACCGCCCATGGACACTTGTTCGTAGGCCATGAGGCCGCTCGCGAGTCCTGCGCCGTATTTCACGCCGAACATCTCGCTGGGGACACGGCGATACGTTTTGGACTTGTGGTAAGTCTTGTTTGCGTAGAAGCAATCACTCTGTGGTATGACAAGGTTTTCGGTGCTGTTGATGCATTTGTACCCGGTTTGCATCACGTAGGTGTCACTGCTGCCGGTGTCCACAAGGAGCATGAAGCTCTGGTTCCCGATTGTGACTGGGGCATCAAATACAGTTCCATACTCTGTGGCTATGAGGGTAGATGTTGTACTTGAGGTTCGTCGAGTTGGTATGTTTCTGGCGCCAGCAATTCCTAGGCCAGCGGCGATAGTGAGGAGGTGTAGGAGTAGCATGATGGTTGATCGCTGAGGACTATGATGATACCTCTAAAATCCCGTACTTATCCCGATATTTATACATGACTAGGTAACCAGAAATAGGAATCTTGGAAGCCTTGTAGCCCGGATTTAGTAGCTCGTACATTTTAGCGCAGATGTTAGCGTGTTTTCATCGTATATTTTAGTGCTGATATTTTTGATATTTTCAGCCCCAATGCTATCCCCAGGTGTGGCTTGGAAATTAGTAATGCGAATTTTGGCCGTTACCTAGGTAGGCCCCTTCGCACCGACTCCATTGGTTGGGTAATATTGAGTGCCCCATGCAGGCGGTTTAATCCAGGTTTAAGTTTGGAGTACACATTCCTAATAACCGCAACATCAAAGAGACAATGAAGCCATTCGGTAAATTTACTGTTCACTTGTTGTGTCCTGTTTGCGTGAGTACATCAGCATGTGAAGCCTTTCTTAGTCTTTTAGAGCGGTCGGGGAACGTGTTCCTATCCAGAAGACTTTGATAAGCTCTGTGAACTGCAACCCAGGACTGGGTAATATTTGGAGAAGAGGCTTTGGGTCTTGTAGTATGATTATAAAATGGCCACGGATTGCATGATAGTTTTCTGGTGACGTGCGACCCCCCGGCCGCAGCCTCACAATCACCCCCATGGCGTGGGACTTGGCAATGAGATATTCCTCGGAGAGAATAAGATCTTTGGGAGCCTCGAGATAGTTGACGCAACTGCGCACGGGCTATATTTGGCTATTGACGTACGCCAAGGCCCATCGATTTCGCGACGACGATCACTGCGCGTGCGGCGCGCAAGAAACAGTCACCCATGTACTGGTGGACTGTCCAAGATTGATAGAATTGCGAAGGGAGTTGAGAAGGGAAGTAGGGGACGCGTTCGATTGCATATCGAGTCTGCTGGGAGGCCCGACTGCAGGAAGGAAGGTAAACCAGACACCGTCTCGCGGGTCAGGACGATCAACGCCGTCTTAGACTTCGCAGAGGCGTCTCAAAGATTCCGAAGTCGCGCGCCACAAGGGCTACCTAACATTAGGAGCGGGAATTAGGCCACAACAAACCTTGACGGGGCTCTAAGTTCGTTTCCAGGAAGCGGGCCACTCTACATGTACGTACAGGTATATATAGTTGTTGTAATCTGCATATCGGGTTGCATTGCGAGGGGTCAGTGTAAATGAAATCTATCCATCCATCCATACTATAACGTAGCTCTGCCTTTGCGTGGCACGCTCTGTGGCAATTAACTTTGCAGAAACAGAAAATTACCTCGGTAATACATAAGGCAACTCCACCACTCGTAGTCATGAAGGACTAATCTCGTGGTTTCATAAGCCGCTACCGCTAATTATCCACAGGTATTAGGCGCATGTCTCAAAAAGACATGCCATAGCAGCGAACATAGGCAGGATCTCTGTGTCTCCATTTGGAAATCCAAGATCGCGTGACTCCACATTGCGCCGGTATGTGAATCGGCTCTCAAGATATTTGTACGACGGTCTTCAAAGCTCATTAACTCGGCCATTACTGCCCCGATAGAACGTATATCGTACTGCTCGGGCGTGTTTTGGCCTTCAACCAGACAAGCACCGATATCACCTGATTTTGCTGTCAGTTCGAACATAAAGAATATTGTAGCTTTACACTACATTACTGTATGGGTCATGTTCAAGAAATATCATTCATCCCGAAATAATCCAATTATGGACTAGCGGGTTTATCGCTTGAGCTCGGGAGACAATTTAAGAGTGAAGGTGGTGACACCGATTTCCGGAAGTACTGTATAAGCAACATGCGCTTCGTCGTTCCTGCGGGTATCTAAGTCTCTTAGAAGACAGACGATAGGATGGTGGTTGGTCGAGAAGACATTCTCTTTGGAGCATTTGCACAATTGTGACGTATGCGTTTCGAGAAGCAGCCTGTTGTGATAAAAACAACATGCCTATGAGAAAAGATCAGTATGGGAGGGGAAGGACACGTCAGCGGTTCAGGGGCGTGCAGGATATTCAGGTGTAGAATAGTGGTGTTTAAGGCGTTCAGGTGAATGGGCTAAATGGGCTGAATGAAGAGTAGGGCGGCAAGAGGATATTTCCGAACATATCAAAAATAAAAGAAAAACAAAAACATACAACAGTATTTCTATGGTGGTGTTCATCTAGCGCCCACGGTTCGGGCGAAAGCGGCACGCCGCCCTATTCAGCCCTCTTCAGGGCCGTCCGGCCGGATTTCTCCCACCTGAATATTCCCGGCCAGCGAAATATAGCTTTCCGCCTTTTAAGCAAAGCGCAGTAAGCGACTACCATCCCCTCGCTCCTCCCTTTTTCTCCCCACCTCATCTGACTCACCCTGAGGCAAAATACTTGCTGAGTATGAGATCCAAGGTCGAACTACGCAGGATTTGTCGTGGACTTCGCGGAGCACTACAGCGATGAAATCAAACGGGAGATTCTTCCACGGACGAAGAGGTATTACCATCGCACCTTGGTTCTCTTTGATAAGTGAGTAGCACGTGGCAGCTTCCAAGAGAATTTGCACTCTTACCACTCTCAGCTCTACCATCAATGAGGTTTGATTCGCTATATGTTCCCTTTGAATTGCAAAGTTTGATTTGCAAAGGGGAAAAGCTCATATGGTATCAGTATATTAAGGGTGAATTGAAGAGGAAGATGGGTCTTTCAACCAAAGAGGTGAACAAACATGGCGTAGCGCAGAAGTAGCCATATTGATGTGTATAAATATTAAAATTGGTGTACAATTATCAACAGTCTAAATAAAATTCATTTTTGAAGCAATTTCCCTTACCTTTACGTCAATATATGATTTTGACATGGCTTTCAGCACGCGTTTTAATTTATAAAACCTCTCAAGAATGTAACAAAAAAGGAGAGATGCCACGCAGCTTCCAGGAATCAATTGCGAGAAGAGCCATCTTTTCATCATTCATTTGCTCCCATGTGGATAGGAGAGGACCATGAGATCACATCTTCAGACCTGGTTGTTCTATATTTTTGCAATGCATCGTGAATCGCACAAGCAACATCTTTGCGTGGCCATTGACCATCAGTTGCTTGCTCAATCAAGTTCTTGTAGAATTGTGGGCTGATTTCAGCAGCTGCGTTATCACCCACTTCCTAAAGAATTCCAATGACGTGAGGAAAGCCGGCTGTTTGTAAAGCACTTGCGATATGTATTACCTCACCTATGAGCTCTGGCGAAGAGTTTTCAGCTGTTGAGCACGCAGAAAGATAGGCAATTTGGGCCTTTTCATGGTCTAAGGCCGCTAGATCGCGGACAGCGAGGGAAGAAACCTCATTGGAGTTCTTGCGGAATGAGAGCCACAGAGCGCTGTTTGAGGGATCAATCACATTTGAGTGACCATAGCATGAGAAGTGAACTAAGTCATGCTACAGAAGTTCCTCCAACACTGTTTCAGTATTGGCTCATCAAGTATGTTCGGGCTTGTGTCGTTTAACAGGCCACTTTTATTAATTCAATCTCCTTGGTTGTTTTCATATCCCTAGAACCTGGCTTTAACTTATAAGTTGGACATCTGAGCGTTCTAAGAGAGCCGGACTTCATCTTAACGTACGATCAGGGCGTGTTTACACGCTCAGAAAGCCAGCAATCTGGTTTGACAATATTTGTGGGAATTCTGAAGTACGGGAATGGTTGCAGCGTCAGTTAGAAGATGGTCATGAGGTTCACTTTGTTGTCGGGCTCTATACCTTGTTTGATGCCGCAACTGCAGAGGGCTTAGCATTGACTTCAAAAAATGGTGGTAATTTTTTGATTCCTTTAGATGCGATATCGAGCGTCCCGTGTTACCCTTCTATCAATCCTGGAATTTCTGCAAATGTGAGGCATGGCTATTCGAGATGAAATCGCTGTACAGCTCCGGTAGAGCAGATTTTTGCCATTTGAACGAAGAAATTGGAGTTCCGTTTTGGGAGAAAAAAGACGTGCAGAATGCCCGTCTGGAAAAGAATAGTCATTGTGTAATATCTTCCGACAACAGAGGCTCCGATGACGACTTCTCCGAGATTGTGGAGGTGTCGCTCAGCTCTTTGAGCGACAATGATGAAGACATGCGACAAGACTTTGAAGGGTTCAAGGATGATGATACACAGTTTTACATTCTTAGTCATTGAGGTCATAAGGCCAGTCTGTATAATTAAACATTAGAAACTGTTTCTACATTCGTCACTCTTAAAAGGTTAGTCTTGCTATTGTAATACAAAATTCGCGAAATGTACGTTACGGAATAGCTGTTGTTTAATTCATCAATATCCTCGTTAGATCTAGACATGTAATGTGATCAAGGGTGGATTAGAAGGTCATGGATGCGAACACATACGCGAAAACCATATCGTAGCAGAGGAAAGACACGTTAGCCCTATGAGTATCTGTGGGCTTATTAGTAACAGAATAAAAAGTTTGACAGGACTCGAGCGAGGACCGGGCTAAAAAGTCCCGTAGGGCGGCAAGGGAACTCTCTCCACGCGGATGAAAGACTGGAAGAGCAAAATAAACATACAACAGCTTGTCTTGGGTTGTGATCATCTAGCGCCTACGAATCGGGTGTGGGCGCTGGCGACTCGCTCCTCTATTCAGTCCTCTTTAGGATAGTCCGGACAGATGTTCACTCACCTGATTATGATTCAGGTGAAGATTTAGTCACTTCTGATGGCATTAGAACGCCGGATCAGCGTATTATCTTTGGTGTAGCTAAGACCCTCTACGGCCAGGCCAATGCGTTAACGCCCATGGAAAACCCTGGTCCGGACGATAAAATAATGTTGAAACTCCAATCGTAAAGGCTTGATTACATCTCATCCCGAATACGTAATCTCTGGACAAAATAGCCCCGGCAGCCTTGCACACTAGCTCGGTGGCCTCGAAATCTGCTTTTGTCTAGTCAAGAAGATGGTCATCGTTGCCCCTCCACTCCGCTAAATATAGCTAAGTAGCAATTTTTGGAAGACATGACTAATATCCGCGGTCAGGCTTTACGTCCGAGAACCATCCGCGGAGCGTTCCCAGACTGTGGAAATATCCTTTTCGATCCTAATATCATTCTTGATTCACTTCAGGCTGAATTAAGTGACGAAAGTGAGCCAATCCTTCAAATATGGGATACCACTACTCCCGAACCACCATCATCATTAGTCACCTCACTACCTACAACCGTTCAAAAGCTATATCGGCCAACTCGCAAGATCGATAAGCTATTAAATAATCCAAAGGAAATAGCTAATATTGATATTAATCGAATCATTCAATGGTCAAATTATATACACGAGGGTGCCCTAATCCAGGCTGAGTTCGCAGAGGAAATTACACAAAAGCTTACAGCTATAGAAGCTCGTGGTCGACCAAAAAGCACACCCAGAACCAAAAGACAACTTGCCAGGATACATGATATCAGGCCGTCCCAATATGTGGGTCCTGACACCTTCAGTTTAGCCCGAGATGGCATAAATCGCGCTGATCCACGCTGCAATTTCGTAGAACGGTCATCTTCAATCTCGTTTTGCGCCAGTTCCAGCCGAGCGCGCCGGTGGCATCTCAACTGATTTAGAGCTTGTGAGCGGAAGTAAAATCCCTGGAACAGCTCTGCCTTTCATGAAACGTATCTTCATGGAATAGAGGCATTGTAGCAAAATTTAGCCTTATAATACTGAAGAGCGGATAATGTTATGGCCTTCTAATTTTTAATGCTCTCAGTTTTGAAAGCGCTTCAAATATCGGATTTCTTAAAAGATTTGTGCCCAGAATGTTGAACCATTTGGAAAATTAAGGGCTGTAGTTTTTAAAATGACTCGATTATTCCTCTGTTCCTAATATTGTTTATGTAAAATTTTAAAAGTCGTCTGTTTTAGCCGGATATTTTGTGGCAATAGCACCAAGGCGAAAAAGCGCAATGTCGACAATGTGCATAAGCGCTAGTATCTACGTATAACGTATTTCCCGGCCGAGCTGCGCACCCCACCCAAAACGCGTTAGGAATTAGATCTTAGTTAGTTCAACCACCCACCATGCCACCAATTCGCTCTCAATCCTCTAGAAATTCAATAGAGAAAGAGGGTAGGATCTTATTAGCTATTCAGGCTATTCAGAATAAAGAAATCAGCGCTATTCGCGAAGTAGCGCGCCGTTTTCAAGTGCCCGAATCAACCCTCCGGACGCGTCTTCGTGGGATAACCTTTCGCGCTGAAACCCGCGCTAATAGTTATAAATTGACATAGATTAAAGAGGTACCACTTCAAAAATAGATTCTCTCTATAGATTCTCGCGGATTAGCCCCCCGCCCTTCTACCGTACGAGAAATGGCGAATCTTCTCCTTAAAAAGCGCGGAACTACCCCGGTTCTTTTAGTCGGTAAAAACTAGGTTACAGAATTTGTTAAAAGGCATCCTCTCCTCTCCTCCCGATTCTCGAAACACTATAATTACGAGCGCGCGAAATGCGAAGACCCGAAAGTTATAGGGGAGTGGTTTAATCTAGTTTAAAAAACTATCCTTTAATTTAGAATCGACCCCGACGACGTTTATAACTTTAACGAGACTGGCTTCGCGATAGGTCTTACGGCAACGGCGAAGGTAGTCACAAGAAGTGATTACTACGGTCGGCGAGCACTTTTACAACCTAGAAATCGGGAATGGGTAACTGTTAAGTGTACGAATGCTTCTAGATAGGCGCTTCCTCCGTGTGTGATTTTTAAAGGTAAAGTCTTTATTAAATCCTAGTTCGACGGCCTCCCGAAGGATTGGCGATTTGAGGTTAGTCCTAATAGATAGCAGATGCTTCCTGAACTGAGAGGCCTTCTTCCGATAGCATCTGCCTTCGGGATCTAGTACGCTTTTGCTTCTGCTTCTCGTTGGCCGCGCGTAATTCGCTCACTTCTTTCTCTAGTAATGCGGCGGATTGTATAGTGATCTGGCAGGCTTTTAAAACCTGGTTTATAGCGGAATTGAGCGGGCTTGGAGGGCTCCTTGATCTTATACGAAGCAATGCTTTGATCGACGAAGCTTGTTTTTGTAATTGTATATAGTTCGAGGGTGTTTTTAGATCCTAATCACTACCCCGACTCGGTGGGGGGGTAGGTGTTCGAAGCCGAATATCAAGCTTTGAAATGACTCTTTCCGGCAAGAAAGGGACTAAACCGGCTACTCTGAAGCTATTTTTAATAGTCTTAGATTTAAAACCCTCCGTTCGTGTAAGGGGATATACTTCGAGGAAGTCAAATTTGTCGATATAATTGATTCCGTTCCGTATTTTCATTTCAACTATCCGGCCGTATAAACGTTTTAACACCGTAAAACAGCCTATATCTAGAGGCTGTAAAAGGTGAGAGGAGTGCGGAGGTATATAGATTGGTATAATCTTATTTTCTTTATTTCGAAATTCGGGGATAAATAACTTCCGTGGCCGTCGAGTATTAAAAGCCGATACCCCCCCTTCGTACGCGAAGAAGTTGTAGGAATAAAGAGCTTTTTAAGCCAGCGAAGTCCGATTTTATTAGAGGTTGCAACCGGTGGAAGTAGTTAAAGCACCTCTTCCCGGTCCCGGTATACCTGGAGAATCGGCTTTATAACCGCGTACAAAGCCACCCCGAGGGTGTGGAATATGTAGGAAGCCAGGACATAGGAGAGAGACATGTCCAGATAGACGATGATTTTAGTTTATTTAATTTAATGGCGTTTTGGTTGAGATAAATGCATTTGAAATTAGTAAGTTAGTTGGGGTGCGCAGCTCGGCCGGGAAATACGTTATGGTAATAAATATTAATTAGTGACTTAGATAACAATACTATATATTTAACAATTCAATCGCTCTATATATCCTCTAATATAGGAATTCTTTCCAAAATTGCACAGAAAAAAGGACTTATTGGCATCCTATAGACTGTAATGAGCCCCGTCGTCAGAGCGATTCCGGAGCTAAAAATATATTTCGCGGGCTTGAATAAATCCTGAAAATGAAAACACTTGATGAAGCTTAAAATTAGCTTCAAGTGACCTTTGATGCTTCATTACTAGTCGTGTGTCATCATGGCGCTTATGTGCGTTATCTATGACTAATGTTTTCAGATGTTTGGTAGGCTATGTCACGATACTGAATCTTGATAGAAAGGGAAAAGGAGAAATCGGTGTTAGACTGATAATATCGATTCTGGAGAAGGAAAAGAGAAAAGAAAACTATCCACCTCCTCTTCCTCAATTCAAATTGCTTTTCAGGTTCAATCCACGCCCTCAAACGATTGGACAACCAGGGAGAACCTTTCCAAAATACCTGTCAACACTTCTGAGGACCTGAGATGCGTAGTAATTTCCCTAGGGGACATGTTCTCCGGTATGATCTCGAGTTGTTCTCTCAGACATGCAGCATCCTCGTCACGACCGAGTTGATCCCAGCTAGCCACCAATGCTTCAAGTAGATCTGGTAGCATATCAAACTTACTTCCAGATTTCATGCATATTTGAAGAATTTCCTGCTGCAAGGTAGCAGCATCATATGGCTTCTCCTGTGCATTAAACTCCAGTGACAGTGCGAATAGATTCAGAAGAGTCTGAGGGTCCTCTCTCCCAAGAATAGTTTCTCTTGATTTGCAGAGTTGATTTAGCATCGACCACAGTGACTCAGAGCTGACTAGGCCACCATGCATCAAATAAAGATCTACAAGCCATTGAAGGCTTTCGAGTGTCTTTGGATCTTCGCTACCAAGAGTTCGCTGGCGAACCTGATATATATGGTGATAGAGAGTCTCAGCCTCACGAAGTTGACCTTGCTTCTCGTGCCATAATGCCAAATTAAGCTGGGCATCGATCACTTGATCATGCTCTTCACCGTAAAGCTGTCTCTTTCTTCTAAGTGAGTCGGTGATCATCTCACTAGCTTTCTCTCTCTGACCTTGTGCTAAATATATATGCACAAGTCTAACTGAGAAGGCGTGGGCAGAATTGGCATCTGGTTCAAGAATGCTGATAAAGCTTTCGGCTAGACATGCAGCGGCTTCTAGCTTGTCATTTTTAACGAGTAAGTCGACCAGTAGATATGCGGTGTGCGTTGTTTCCCCATGATCTAGTCCAAGGACCATCTTTTGCTTTTCAAAGACCTCCTGCATGAATTCCATCGCTTCCCAGGTGTGACTTTGGCCTTCCATTGCGCATGCAAAACTTCTCATACTCGAGAGTGTTCGCGGATGATCTCGTCCAAATTGACTTTCCTGGAGTACAAGCACCTGTGCCAAAAGTGTGATAGCATCTTCATACCGCCCTCGTTGTCCATAAAGAGATGCCAAGCTCTCCATGTGGTAGCCCAGGTCCTGACGGCGCTCTGTTTGGACTGATTTGTGTGAGTTTAACAATTGTCGAAGTAGAATCTCCGCTTTGTCAAGACGATTTTGATCTTGATATAGTCCGGCTAGAGCTGCCTTGATAGAGGTAATGGCCTCTTCATTGTCCGGTTTCTTCTGCTCCCAAATCGCCAAGAGTTCTTCATATTCAGATTCAGACTCAGCCCATCGATGAGGTCCTTGTCGATGATGTATTTCGGCGAGAAGCTTGCGAAACGTAAGATAGACTGTGTAGCCCGTCTCCAGATGAAAATTCTTACATGCTTCGATTGTTTGGAGACATCGCTCCTCCGCAGACTTTGTGTCCTCGCATTTCATTAATGCTTTCACTTCGAAGGCGGAGGCAATTATTGTCTCTGGATGTCTCCATCCAAGAAGATTCTCGGTTTCCTTCCGTGAAATAACGGTCATGCGTTTCGCTTCATTTGGTTTTTCGCAGGTGAGCACATAATCAGAGGCATGGCGAATAAGTCTAGCCCATCTTAATCGATTGTTTGAGTCTGGACCGTGGAATAATGCTGACTGAATGTGTGGGAGCAAGGCTCGAGATCTTGTCATGTTGTCGAAGTTGGTGAATTTTGGATATTCAAGATACAGATTGCGTATAAACTTCTCTTTCCAATAGTCAAGCTCTTCTTGTGTCTTCAGCCACTCCTGGATCGAAAGTTGCACAAGACCATGCATCGCGAATGTAAGCGTCTCAGGATCGATGGAAATGAGAGAGTAGTCTTTGAGCGTGGCGATGCTGTCTTCAAATTTTAATTGAGATAGACTAAATGCAGCTTTGCCTTCAATGCTGCTATTGCTGTCATCTAGGACCTGATTGATATTTTTCCCTTTCTGATAAGCAGGTCCAAATGGCGTATAACCCTCATCGATATCGCTCTTAGCCTCTTCGTCACCATCTTCATGGACTAATGTGTGTAGTAGAAAATCCGGGATCCCTTGTCGATCAAAAAAGCTCATCAAGGAGAGAAGATTTGTGGCTTGTGGATTCTCTCTTCGAATTGATTCAAAGGATATTTGCAGTGTTACTATTATGGAATTATCGGTTCTCCGACCACGATGTAACAGTCTTGTTTGGCGCTTCAAAAGGCTCGCTCTTGCTTTGTTGCTCTCTTGAAACATTTCAAGGTATTTTTGCACAGAACATCGAGGAGAGTGCCTTGCAATGAAAGTTGCTGCTTGAACAATAGCCAATGCTATCCAGTCAAGTTCCCGAGCAAGTCTTTGTAGACTCAATGCATCTGCGACTTTGTTTTGAAGCTTTTTCTGAAGTAAAGCAAATGCATGAGTCTCCGAAGGCTCGATTGTCATTATATCGCATTCATTAACAAGGTTCATCGCAATGTGCTTGCTACGAGTCGTGATTATAATGGACCCATGCGGTGCCCTTGGTAGAAAATCAAGGGGCGATTTATCGGAACGACCTCCTTGTTCACTGAGTACATCAGCTCGTTCATTGTGACGGGCTGATCTGGACTTCTCGAAGGCTGGCTTGTGAAGAAATTCATCATCGTCAATATTGTCAAGAATAAGAAGCCATGGTTCTTCTTTTCGGTCCTGGAGCCAACTACCGACAAGCTGAAATATATTGGCAGCTGGGTCCTGACGGCGCGGAATTTTGACATGCTCTGCGATATCACGGAGGCCCTCTTCGTATCGCACAATGTCACTCGCGTGAACCCAGAAAACCCAAGTTCCAGGTGACTGCTCTCGGATCCAGTATGCGTATTCGATGACAATATGAGATTTCCTAAATCCTCATTAGAAAAATATGAGCCCTCACTAAAGTGTGTTCTATTTACCCGACTCCGCCGAGGCCAACTAGTGCCAGTCTCGCTGAAGGCTCGGAGCTTAGCTCATGTACCCGGTCTACAAGAGATCCTGGGTCCACGAAATCAGGATCACGCCCAAACGGAATCATGGCAAAAGGCTGTGGTCTCTCTTCTGGAGCTTTATTCACATTATCAGAAATGGGTTGTTTTTGAGAATCCAGGTGTCTTTACCTTGGGGCAAGTGAAAATGCGCATTGGTCTGTCCATTGTTATGTGCAATTTGTAGCCCGAAGTTCGAGCCAGTGAAAAATATCGATGAATCCATCACGTAAACCGGAGAATCCACATGAGGCAGAGATGCTGAGGGTTTTCCAGTACGACTGACGAAACGAAGACGAAGACGAAGACGATCCCTTACGTTCTGCTCTGATCCCTGTCACTAGCCACGCTGCACAGCTGATCACGTGAAAGTACAACCAAAGGCCTACCAACGGGAGGACTAGACCGTCGTGATCGCAACAACGCATTGACTTCGAAGATGTCAGCATGAGGAGGGGCAGGACACGTTAGCGCTTCAGGGGTATGCAGGATATTCAGGTGCAAAATAACGTTGTTCAGGTGAAGGGGTGAAGGGGGTAAATATTAAAGCAGCAAGAGGGAGTTTCCTGACGAAAAAAAAAATTGGGTGGACGCTGACATACAACAGTGAGGATTCGCTGGTGGTCACCCACCCAACTACTAACTCACCGGCGTGTGGCTTAAGAACGGCTGAGCGGACGGGAAGCCCTGTTTTCCACACCCTATGGTCGTATGTACTAGGTTATGGGGGAGAGAACATGATCAAGTGTAAGGGTGGTGGTTTTGGTAATAAAGAAAGGGTCGCAGGCCTGTGGTGCCTCGACAAGGGTTAGACACAGAAAGATGTGACGGTGAGGAGAGGCAGAAAAGAATTATCGCCTGACATTCGCCTACTTCAACACCCCGAAAGAGATATATTCCTCTACTCCGCTAGGTCGCTGCCACTTGCTATAACACCGCCACGGCGCACACTATTCCTTTGCATAGCGATTAGCTAGGAAAGTCCAAGAATTACTAGCATCTAGCATCACGGTGCATTGCTCGCTAAAATGCATACGTATGTGGTACGACCTAGCCATATTTATACTATGCTATTATCTAATTAATTCAGCGATATATGGACTATGGAGATTTGCGAGCAGGCCGAAGCGTTTGTGGATAGAGATGACGATCTCGTCTTTGACCACACAAGGCTGATCTTGCGACGAGACAATGAATACCTTTACGCTAGAGCCGACTGGCGTATTCTAGATCTTCACCCCTCTGCGGCTGACATCAGCCAGCTAAAGCGAAACAAAATCCCTATGGAAAACATATGGCCGCTAATGGACCCCTCTTTCACTGCCGCTCCTGACCCTTTACCTCCGAACTGTTATGTTAAGCAGCCGAGCCTTCTTTATTATAGCGAGACTCCTGCTTCCCTAGAGCCTGCCCGTCTGGTATTGGCCGAGATAGAAGCGTGCGAAGTGCTTCAAAAACACCCACACCCTAATATTGTTCAATACTTTGGCTGTGTTACTATGGACGGCAAGGTAACAGGGCTCTGTTTTCAAAAAAAAAAAAAAAAACCCCTGTGACCCTATTGCAGAAGCTAAAGGAGGCAACTCCGTTCGATAGAGCCTTTTGTCTGGAAGGGATTGGGAGTGGCGTCAGACATGCATTCTTTGGGTCTCATACATAATAATCTTAATCCTGGAAATATTCTGATGGATGGGGAGAGACCTGTGATTACTGACTTCGACTCATGCAAGAGAGAAGGGGAGGAACTTGGTTTTAAGGCGGGAACTAGCGGTTGGGCAATGGAGGGCATAGTTTATGCAAAGCGGGAGAACGACTACTTTGGCCTGGCAAAGATACGAGAAATCATGATGGGAGGGAAGAAGGGGAAGCCAGAGGGACAGTCGTAGGTATGAAAATGATTGAACTTTATCAAAAAAATGAGTTACTATCCTATCATGATGAGAAGGGTGGGTGCGCTATAGATGGACTGGACGAGTTTGAGGGTGACGAGGTCGATCACTGGAAGCTTTCTCGAGATCTTCAGTCTTCGACAACACAAGCAAAGAATATCAAGCTTTGTGTCAACAGTCGCCCTCAGATTCCGCTTGTTCAGTCCTTCGCGAAGGACTTGAATTATCAAATTGGCATCTACGAGCTCACTCGAAAGGATATTACCAAGTTTAGTGCGGCCATGTTCGAAAAGGACCCCAACTTCCAACGCATCAAGGACTCATATGAAGACTTGGTCATTGAGATTGTGAATGCCTCGGATGGGGTATTTCTCTAGGCGTGGCTGGTTGTGCGCTCCCTTTTGAAGGGTATAGGATACCAGGGCAGCGAGAAAGACTTGAAAAGGAAGCTTCACCTGATGCCCAAAGGGCTGGATGAGCTATTCGATCAGATCCTTAGCTCCATAGATCCGGATGACCAGCTGCTCTCGGACCAACTATTCCTCTTGACGACCTCCAATTTCTGCCGGTGGCAGCCAATCGTACTTCATGGCTCGAGGACCTCGAGGATCCGGGGTTTCCTTACGAAGCACCGATGCGACCCTGTACCGTGAGTGAGTTCAATGAGCGACTTGATCTTGTCCCGTGTGTGTTGGATCGCCTTTCTCGTAACCTGCTAGTGATGTCCCCAGGGCGCATCCGTAAGCCACCAGGGATACCCCTAATATACAGACGTAAAAGACGCAGACATGATTATTTCACCTATCGAGTGCAGTCTCTCCACCGCAGTACCCGTGATTACATTGCGAACACCCGGGAAGCGCAAATGCGAGCCTATATGACCTGACTTTGATGTCTACTCCGGGATATTTCGATTGTTACTGGCAGAATTCAAATTTGCGCTATTCACAAGGATATGCAACCGAGAGTATGGGCAAGTGGGAGGGAAGACATCCTTTAAGAATGGCTCTCGATACGCTTTTTAGAGTAATGTGTGCTGCTCATGCACACTGCGGATACAACGTGCCGTCACGTTTCCTCGAGGAGGCCAGCCGCATTGTTCAGCATCATACCCCAACGGTAGTATCAAAACGAAAAGTTCTTCCCGGAAACGAGATCCTAGAGCCTGAAGGTCACATCTTTGGGCAGAACTTTGAACGCATTGGTCGTCAATGGCTCACATTAAAAGCGTTGAATCATTCCCCCGCTTTTCTATGCGAGGTTGTTCAGCACGGTCTAGAGCGGTTTCTCTCGCCTGATCTGATGAGCCTTTTGAAACACCAGAACTCAATGTCGGGTCCAAATATACTCCTTGCTGCTGCTATGCAAGTGACAAGCGTCGAATTTGTACGGGAGCTCCTACGTGAAGGGCGGACCCCTCGAGAGAAGGTGACCATGGAGCCGATCGCGCAATTGGCAGAGCGGAGACAATACCAGCCACCCAAGCTACCGTTTCTGTGTGGTTGATGTTTTTATATTGCTTCGTCGAGCATTACCCCTTGGCTCGTTCTGTAACTGAGGCGGAAAATGGATGTCTTGAGGAGTTCTTGCAGTACGATGTTGATCGCGACGTGCTGTTTGTCGTGAGACCTGCCTCGTCCGACAAACCAAACGAAGCAGTGGATGACGACCAGATGTCCGAGAGGAAAAGTGGCGAATTGGACGAAAGCGTGGTATTTGACTTGCTGGAATTCCTAGAGTTGGTGGAACCATCCAACATAGAGACCTTGCTCATGAAACTTTCGAGCAACGGAACCCGAGCAGACCGGCTAGAAGTGACGCTTATTTCCGGGCATCCAATCCCCTATCAAAGAGGCTCTCTGTCTAAGGCCCTTGAGACTATCGTGGCCTCAGAAAATATCGGTCCGTATTATGGATTTGGAATGCATCTCTGCCTTGAAAGTGTTATCACCCCTTCCGAGCGGTTGGATGTGCCCTTCGCTTTCCGGATCGGCTAAACCGTCACTGGACCTTTATATGATTTACTAGATATAATATACCAACAGTGATAGCAGTTCTATCTCGTATATGGTCTGATATGCTCCCTAGGGCTTTTTTTTTTTTGCTTTGGCGCTAGTAGAAGTCGCCCGCCTCGTGGGTAGCCTCAGAACGAAAACGTCAACTAGAAAGACGAATGTGCCGACCGTCGTGGCGATGCGGCCATAAAGTCCTTATCCTCTGATTCCCGATTTTGGGGCTGAGTTGAAAGAGAAAATGCTTGTTCGAGACGAGAGGCGACAAATTGTAGGTCGACGGGTTGGTGTGATGGCAATAGTGGAAACGGGAGGGGAGATCTCTTCGGAAATGAGGATTCTCGAGGAAGAGCGGGCCGTCCGTCTGCCCGTCGACAGTGTGTAGCTCAGATAAGGAGAAAAATTCGGCGTAATCAACCTGAAAACCTCCTGATAGAACGCACGGACAGGGCTATTGGGGAGATGCGGGGAGTCGCAGATCCCCACCAAGCCGGGGAGTCTCCGCCGTCAGCGCGTCGCTGGATATCTCGGCATGTCGGGGACTCGGGGGAATAGCGTGCAGAGGTCCATTGAAGCATGGGTTCGACGTAAAAAGATCGAAGCGGTGGGCTGCGCAGGTACTTATATGTAGTCACTGCATGGTCTGCTTCTGTTCGCTCTGCGTAGAGGTTACAGGCATAGACTTCTTTCTTTATTGCCATTGTTTCTTTTAAGTGTTCATTATGCCGCAGACATTCGATGTAGCGCATGTTCTAGCAAACATCAGCGAGCAGGACAAGATCGCTCTTTTATCAGGTAAGACAGAGGCAATGATCTCTGGGAACGTCATCCGTTAACAAAAGCAGGGATTGATTTCTGGCACACACATCCTATCCCCGAATTCAACGTCCCCTCGATTCGCGCAACCGACGGTCCCAATGGTATCCGGGGCACGAAATTCTTTGCCGGCATCCCCGCCGCATGTTTGCCCTGCGGCACAGCTCTGGGTGCCACCTGGGACCGAGATCTGATATACCAAGCGGGGGAGCTGTTGGGTGACGAGTGTATTGCGAAAGGGGCGCATTGTTGGCTGGGTCCGACAATCAACATGCAGCGCGCTCCCCTCGGTGGCCGTGGGTTCGAGTCGTTTGCGGAAGATCCGCATCTCTCGGGCATTCTGGCCAAATCCATCATCCTCGGATGCGAAAGCAAAGGGGTCATTTCCACGGTGAAGCATTTTGTGGGCAACGACCAGGAACATGAACGACGGGCGGTGGACGTTCTCGTCACCCAGCGAGCCTTGCGCGAGATCTACCTACGACCCTTCCAGATTGTGGCAAGAGATGCAAAGCCCGGTGCGCTCATGACCTCGTATAATAAGATCAACGGGAAGCATGTGGTGGAAGATGAGCGCATGCTCAATCTGATCCGGGACGAGTGGAAGTGGAATCCGCTGGTTATGAGCGACTGGTACGGGACCTACACAACCATCGACTCCATGAATGCGGGTCTTGACCTGGAAATGCCGGGGTCGTCAAGATACCGGGGAAAGTTTATCGAGTCCGCCGTGCAGGCTCGACTGATCAAGCAATCGACTATCGATGCACGAGCGCGAAAGGTGTTGGAATTCGTGAAGCAAGCGAATCAGGTCCAAGTATCACAAGTGGAGCGAGGACGGGATTTCCCAGAGGATAGAGCGTTGAATCGCAAACTCTGTGCGAACAGCATCGTCCTCCTCAAGAACGAAGGCATCCTGCCCCTTCCAAGAGAGATCAAAAAGATCGCCCTGGTCGGATCTCACATGAAGACTCCCGCAATATCGGGTGGTGGCAGTGCGTCACTTGAGCCATATTACTCTGTCTCGTTATACGACGCCTGTAGGGAAGCACTTCCCAACGCGGAGGTGCTCTATAAAGTGGGCGCATACGCCCATAAGATGCTCCCCGTGATAGACCGTCTCTTGAGCAATGCTATCATCCAGTTCTACAACGAGCCGATGGGGAAGGAACGACAATTAATCAGCACTGAGCCTGTATCGACGACGGCTTTCCAGTTCATGGACTACTACGCTCCCGGTCTCAACCGAGCGCTCTTCTGGGCCACACTGATTGGCGACTTCATGCCCGACACCTCCGGGCTTTGGGACTTTGGCCTGAGTGTCTTTGGTACCGCCAACCTCTACATTGACGACGAGCTCGTGATCGATAACACCACGAGCCAGACGCGCGGGACGGCATTTTTCGGCAAAGGCACCGTTGAAGTGCTGGGATCGAAGGAATTACTTGCTGGCACTACATACAAAATTCGGATCGAGTTCGGCTCTGCCAATACTACCACAATGAAAACGGTGGGGATGGTGAATTTCGGTGGCGGCGCCGCAAATCTGGGGGCCTGTCTAAGGATGAACAGGGATGAAATGATCGAGAATGCCGTGGAAGCCGCTACAGAGGCCGACTACACCATTCTTTGCACCGGGCTCAACAAGGACTGGGAATCCGAAGGGTTTGATCGCACGCATATGGATCTGCCACCGGGAGTCGACCAGTTGATCTCGAAGGTGTTGAAGGCCGCCGCAGACAAGACCGTCATCATCAATCAGTCCGGTACACCAGTTACCATGCCGTGGGCGGATGAGGCCCAGTGCATTGTGCAGGGCTGGTACGGAGGTAACGAGACGGGTCATGGAATTGCCGATGTCCTCTTCGGAGAGGTCAATCCATGCGCAAAGCTGCCCTTGTCCTGGCCGGTGGATGTGAAACACAACCCGGCCTACCTGAACTACGCCAGTGTGGGTGGCCGAGTGCTGTACGGGGAGGACATCTATGGGGGCTATCGGTTTTACGAGAAGACCGGACGAGAGGTGCTCTTTCCATTTGGGTGAGTTGGTTCCTTCGTCTCTTAGGCTCATCTAACCGTATCTCATCTAACCGAATTCTAGTCATGGCCTGTCATACACGACCTTCAATGTCTCACCGAACGTTACCGTCGCCCCGGAGATCTTCAACATGGACGTTCCTACGGTCGCTACCGTACAAATCAAAAACACGGGCAAACTGGCGGGCGCCCAGATTCTCCAACTGTACATCTCTGCCCCCGAATCCTCAACCCCGCGCCCAAGCAAGGAACTACACGGTTTCGAAAAAGTATTCCTGCAACCTGGGGAAGAAAAAACCATTAACATCCAGCTGGACCGATATGCGACCAGCTTCTGGGACGAGATCGAGGACATGTGGAAGATTGAGCAGGGGACGTATGAAGTGTTGATTGGGACATCTAGCCAGGAAGTGGTAGCCCAGGGGAAATTCCAAGTGGATCGCACCTCGTATTGGCGGGGACTCTAAGAATTCCTCCGGCCTTGTTTGGACAGTTTGGATGAATTTCCCGGCTAAATGAGGCCATCTTGCCTTGATTGGAGGGATGATTCAGCCATCGTTCGCCTAGCCCGTCACCAATCACCGACATCGCTTTTCTCTTGGCCTTTCAATAATATGTTTCTCTGAGTACCCCGTGTCCGACTGCAGGAAGCCCCACCAGGAAGAATGGACCCTTCGTCAACTGCGCGACCTCGCAGGAATACTCGGGTGCTCACCGCGTGCGATGCCTGTCGTCTCAGCAAGACTCGGTGCGATTCGGCACGGCCAGTGTGTGCCAAATGTGTCCAGCGGGGTGTAGCTTGCGAGTATCCGGAGACGGATGCCATCTCAGTGTCGGTTCCCATAGAGCTTTTTCCATTAGCTGAGGCATCTAATGACGACCAATTTTATCTAAAGTCTAGATACATGGGGCGCAAAAATCCTAGACGCAGTAGAACGTCAAGAGCGGCTTCTGTCGGAGAGCCTGTCTTTGAATAGGGGGCCTCCTCTTTTTTCGCAACAGGCGTCGCCATCCCCAGTGGACGAAGTAGATCCTGAGTCAATCTCCCGCAATGATGCGCTCAAGACGCCTATTACTGGGTCAGACATGATTCTCAGCTGGCCTATCTTTCCAAAAGAGAAGTCTGTGTCGACTTTTCCAATGGCGGCGTATTCCGAGAAGCCAGATCGCTTTCAGACGGGTATGGTCTTCTCGACGCATTATATCCCAGGATCCAATACTAATAGGCGGTTACAGCTCTACCAAGCTTAGATCCACAAAGGCTCCTCGAACTGCGCGAGATTTTCATGACCAAGATCTGGACCAAGAACCCGATCGTTGATCCGGACCAGCTGGACTTTTATATCGCTCGAGTGCTGGAAAATGGCATCGACTGGTCCGCCTCATCATGTTTGGTTCTGCTTATCTTTGCGCTTGCGGCCATCTGGGGGAATTATCCGGACGACGAAACGCGCGAGGTCTCGTACAATGAACCATCATTCAGTCCACCGGTCACTTATCTGACGATATCGGTTCCGGAGCACCGAATGAAGGAATCATTGGCCTTCCTATCCATGGCGCGTAAGCGCATTTCCACTGCGTATCTGGACGATACCTTACTGGGAGTGCAGTGTCTCTGTTTATTCGGGTGAGCTCCTTCCTCTCAACTGCTCCAAAATACTAATGTTTAACTGCACCGTAGAATTTGGTATCAGTATAACATCGAGCCTATTCCGGGCTGGAAAATGTTCCGGACAGCATCCATGCTGTGGCAAACGTATCGTCTGAAGCACCGCGAGGGAAAGACGATTAGAAGTGCGCAGGAAGAGAGTGAGTGATTTAATCTCTCTATTGCGGATATGTCTAACTCATCCAGGTCTGGAGCAGCGACTGTACTGGACATGCTTAAAATCCGAATGGTATAAAATACACCACACACCTCAAATCCTTACACAATTGGCTGACATACAATAGTGAGGTTCGATATGAACTGACGGATCTCCCGCCCTGTGATCTCAGCCTCTCCGACTTTCCATATTCTCTCCCGAGCTTCCCAACGAGACAACCATCTAACGACACCGCTGGGTGGGTGTTTTCCAATGCCTCGTCCACAGACCTCGAAGCAGCATCTTCCTACTATTATCTGGCCGAGATCTTCTTGCGCAGGCTTCTCAACCGGGCCCGCAATGCGGTCCGTGTGCTCTCCCCGGATATCGACCCGCCGACCATCAATACTCTGGCAGAAACTCTGACGCAGCTGGAAGGCCAACTCCAGCAGTGGGTAGACTGTCTCCCACATACACTCCGGTTCAACATGCCTCTGGAATCTGGCCCCGGACCGAAGGAGGGTGAGCTCATGAAGCTAAGCCGTGAGCGATACGTCGAGGTGCGCGAACTCCTCTGCCGCGCGTATCTATACCTGTGCATACATGTACCACTCGACCCAGGGATGGCGGCGTTGTATGGGGTCAAAGCGAGCGAGGCGCTACATTTGGCAGTTTATCGCATCCAGACTGAGGTGCCATTCTTCCGGCATCCGGGGTCATGGGGAGCTTGTCGAGTCCGGTTCAACCATGCGCTTTGCCTGATTGCAGGATTTCGCGCAAAGTTGACGCAGCGCCCCTCGGCTGAATATATGACCATTCCTCCTGACTGGGCGGACTGTGTGCGGGTGGTGATTGAGCGGTTGAAGATCTGGGGCCAGGAGGGCGGCGGGATCAAGGAGTTGAGTGTGCTCCTGGAGTGGTTGATGCATGGCAATTTGGAATTGTAGAACAAAACACAAGACGTACATTTCTTTTTGTAACGGATCGAAGGACCTATGTACATACCAGTACTGAAGCAATTGAACGAATTGATTGAAGAATTATCCTAGAGATCGCTGTTGAGGGCGTCCCATAGCCTGTGAGACGAGTATTCCGAGATGACCCAATTGATATTACACGTTTCGAGGATGGCAGCCCTGGAGCGCTGCAGTGGGTAGTCGCTGAATCAGCAAGTTCTTGATGGCAAAATACCGTTTGTCTCAGCCAAATTACTCCGTACAGGAGAGCTGCTACAGCTCCGTTTCTCTTCCAGTATCTATCCACCAGGCATCTCCACTAGCGAACTAGCGGCGACCGTCGTCTTACTCTTGGCCCGAGGCTCTCGGGGAGACTCCGCGAACTCCCTGCAGCCTTCTTTAGGCTAAGATGAAGTGCCAAGACTCTCGTGGGATTGGCGTCGAGCTACCACATCCATAAGCTCGCTTACCCCGCCTCCACCTACCCCGTGGGGTGATGAAACTATATTTCCACCAGCGGGGATCGTACCCGGATTGTCTTCATCGATACGATAGAATCAAGTCATCCAGCCCGTCTGTGCACAACTTGATGGGTCAGACGGATCATGGCTGTTTGGGACTGGGCCAAAGTGCCGGGCCAGAGGTGTCACGCTGGCTAAAGAGCGTAGAACGGGCAGGATATATAATCATTACTCAGTCCCGGCGAGTCTTCATGGGTCCACAGATCAGCACTGCTGTGAGCATCCGAACATCAGCCTTTCAACATGGTCGTAGTAGGAAAACAGCGCGAAGAAAATCTTGCCGAGCCTGTGCTGGCTAACTTGCTGACCGATGACCGTACACCTTGGTACAAGAAGCCGAATCTGAGACGACTCTATTTCATCTTGTTTCCGGCATGTATGGGTATCGAGATCACGTCGGGATTCGACTCGCAGATTATCAACACGGTCCAGATTGTGTATACTTGGAACAAGTGCATGTCTTCTTGATTCAGGATGGGCTCTGCAGGAGACTAACGGTGCGATATAGATTTCGGTCATACAACCGGGGACATCGTGGATGGACGCCCCGAGTACGCAATTGAAGAGAACCTCAAGGGATTTCTGGGTGCTGCATATTCCCTAGGAGCTATTCTCTCCCTGCCTTTTGTCCCATACGTCAACCAGCGAGTCGGACGACGATGGACAATCATGTTCGGTTCATGCGTGAGCTTGGTCGGGGCCCTTATCCAGGGCTTCTCCAATGGAGGTATTCTCTCCTTTCCTTGTCCTTTCCGTGACATCTCTGATGGTTCCCAGTGGCCATGTACATAGTCGCGCGTATCATTCTAGGATTCGGAATCCCCTTCTGCATCGTCGCAGGGTCATCTTTACTGGGAGAGCTGGGATACCCCAAGGAACGACCGATTCTCACCTCGCTGTTCAACTCCTCCTACTTCATCGGCCAGATCACGGCGGCAGCCGTGGGCCTTGGAACGGTGACCATAGCGTCCGACTGGGCATGGCGGATCCCATCTCTGCTTCAGATTGCGCCCGCCATGGTCCAGATCGCAACGGTGATGTAGGACGCTCTCCCCCCGGCTATCCTGAGTCCCACTGACACACGCCCAGGTTCCTCCCCGAAAGTCCCCGATACCTGATCAGTAAAGACCGTTACGATGACGCCTTCGAAATCCTTACCAAGTACCACGCGGAGGGTGACCGCAGCTCTATCATTGTCAAGGCCGAACTGGCGCAGATCGAGCGCACAATCAAGATGGAGCTCGAAGAATCAAAACAATCCTGGTGGGACATGTTCCGCACGGCCGGTATGCGTCGTCGACTGTTCATCTCCGCTTTTCTCGGCCTGTTTACGCAGTGGTCCGGCAACACGCTCATTTCGTAAGCATCCGCCTGTCGCATCTGCCCTATATATGTCTCCCGCCTTCGCTGATCCATGTAATAGGTACTATCTGAGCGACCTCCTGAACATGGTCGGAATTACGGACGGCGTAATCAAGTCCAAGATCAACATCGGCATCGCCTGCTGGGGTCTCGTCTGTGGCACTGCACTGGCGCTCACGGCGCCGCGCTTCAAGCGCCGGCCGATGTACCTGACTTGCGCAAGCTGCCTGCTGTGTGTGTACATCGCATGGACCATCTCCATGGAGCGCTTCATGACCACAAAGGCTCAATCCGCAGCCATTGCGACCATCTTCTTCATTTTCGCCTATTCGCCCGCCTACAACCTTGGCTATAATGCCCTAACCTACAGTGGGTGTCCCTTCCGTTTCACCGCATGTGTACGTACTAATATAAACAAGCGTATCTCGTCGAGCTGTTCCCTTACATGGGCCGCTCACGCGGTCTCTCCTGGTTCCAGTTCTATGGCCGCGGCGCAGCCTTCTTCGCCACGTACGTGAACCCCGTCGGTCTGGCGCGCATCGCCTGGAAGTGGCTACTGGTGTACTGCTGCTGGCTGCTATTTGAGCTGGTGTTTATCTACTTCTTCTTCCCTGAAACTGCGGGCCGCACTCTTGAGGAGCTGTCGTTCTGTAAGTGGTCTTTCCTACTCTGCTGCAAGAGACAGAGCTAACGTAAGCAGTGTTTGAGGACAAAGAGAAGGCCAATGAGGTTGCTGCAGCCGTTCACAAACAGCTCGATGAGGATGACGAGAAGAAAGATGTCACGGCACACGTGGAGGTCCAAGAGAACAAGAATGCTGTTTGATAGTGCCATGATGGCTGTTATCTAAGGATGGTAGAATGAACGTGTGGAACAAAGTTATCTGCTAACGTATTTCACAAGCGAGTGGATCACACAAGCGAGTGGATCAGTAAACCCAACCTACTAATTTCAAATGCATTTATCTCAACCAAAACGCCATTAAATTTAATTTAAAAAAATCATCATCTATCTGGGCATGTCTCTCTTCTATGCCCTGGCTTCCTACATATTCCACACCCCCGGGGGGGCTTCGTACGCGGCTGTAAACCCGATTCTCCATAGATACCGGGACCGGGGGTAGGTGCTTCAAATGCTTCCACCGGCTCAGTAAGCAATTGAGAAGCTTCTTGAACTGAGAGGCCTTCTTCGGCGGGGATCTGCCTTTTAGATCTAGCTCGCTTTTGCTTCTGCTTCTCGTGGGCGGCGCGTAATTCCTTATTTTCTTTAGCGAGTAAGGTAGCGCCTTGCATTGTAAGACGGAAGCCTTTTACAAGCTGGTTTAATGCACGATCTGACGGGCTAGGCGGGCTTCGAGATCTTGTACGAAGTAAAGCTTTGATTGATGAAGCCTGTCGACGTAGTTCTTTCTCTGTAAAGGGGGTTTTTGGGGTGAAATTCCGGCTTGATTCGCTACCCCGGCTAGCTGGGGGGGTCGGGGTTCGAAGCCGAATATCAAGCTTTGAAATCACTCTCTCTGGTAAGAAAGGGACTAAACCGGCTGCCCCGAAGCTATTTTTAATAGTCTCCGATTTAAAAGCTTCAGTTCGCGCGAGGGGGTACGCTTCGAGGAAATCAAGTTTGTCAATATGATTTATCCCGGCCCGCATTTTTGATTCAACTAGCCGGCCGTACGCACGTTTTAACACCGCAAAACAGCCGATATCGAGAGGTTGTAAAAGGTGAGAGGAATGCGGAGGCATACAGATTGGTATCACCTTATTTTCCTCACAGATTTTATCGAACCTCGGGGTTAAATGGCTTCCGTGGCCATCAAGTATTAAAAGCCGATACCCCCCCTTCGTACGCGAAGAAGTAGTGGGAATAAAGAGCTTTTCAAGCCAGCGAAGTCCAATTTCATCAGAGGTCCACCCGTTAGGACTCACTTCGAAGCGCCAATCCTCCGGGAGGCCGCTATCGAACCAAGATTCAATAAAGACTTTGCCTTTAAAAATCACACACGGAGGGAGGGCCCAAC
>MLQL01000061.1:0-50889 GCA_002072365.1 Penicillium flavigenum
TTCACAAAATTGTATACCCATTTCTCGCCGACCGAAATAACCGGGGTAGTTCCGCGCTTTTCAAGAAGAAGATTCGCCATTTCTCGTACCATAGAAGGCCGTGGAGCAGATCCTCGGGAATCCATAGAGAGAATCCATTTTTCAAGAGATTCCTCTTCAATCTCTGTTAATTTTTGAGAATTAGCGCGAGAAAACGCGCGAGGAGTGATTCCGTAAAGACGTGTCCGGAGGGTTGACTCGGGCACTTCAAAACGGCGCGCTGCTTCGCGAGTAGCGCTGATTTCTTTATTCTTAATAGCCTGGATAGCTAATAAGATCCTACCCTCTCTCTCTATTGAATTTTTAGAGGATTGAGAGCGAATTGGTGGCATGGTAGATGGTTGAATTGACTAAGTGCTAATTCATGGACGCGTTTTGGGTGGGGTGCGCAGCTGGCTTACATGCGCAGCTCGCTTACCGAATACGTTAACTAGATTGGGCTCCTGCGTATCTTCCTTTCTGTTAACTCTACGCTGATGTCCGCTGCGTACGGGCTAAGTATAGTTAAAGTTGGGGGAAATCATCATCGGCATATAACAAGGGTACTTTGATCTCCGGTACTTCGTACAAGAAAGACAAAACAATTGGAGATTGATGGCAATCTATAAAGGGACTATTTTTTGACTATCATAGGCTTTCTAAGTACCAATCTTCCATGACCAATTTGTACTAACTGCAGCCGCAATCTGTCTGGTCTGGATTATCCCCTCCATGGCTGTTTGAGCCTCAGAACCCCTGGAGGAGACCAATCACAAGGACTGCACGCGATAGGCAGGACTCTCGGGTGGATCTGTGCCCAATGGTCGCCTCAAGGCTCCCCAACACACCCATAAAGAGGAGATTGTGTAGCTTATGCATGTCGAGCTCATGTTTGTTCTTTTCGCCAATCCAGATGCCGTAACTTCTCGTAGTGTCGCTCTCACCCAGGGGCATTCCAGGATGAACTCTAATAAGCCACTAAGAGGCGGCATGGCCTCTTCCCGAGTAAGGGACAAGAAAACCAACAAATCAACAAGAATCCAGCGCTAGTTAGACCCCGATTTGCAACTCTGCTTGTGTAAACTCCCAGTTGTTCATGATTTGGAGGTAATGATTGGGTACCAAACCGGCATGGGAAACACGGTGCACCTTGGAAGAATGTGCATGTATTGGTTATCGGAGCTCCTGCTGCATAGAGAATGCCGGTAGTAGACGAGACCGAACGTTTCCTAATGTGCAACATTTGAACGGACGTTGTGGCTGCCCATTGAGGCTTGAGGGGAGCTCGCTGCCGCCGTCGGGGCTATCACTTTCTATTTGGGACGAGAGTGCTCTGAAGGCGTGAAGGCGTGAAGGGGTGCCAGCTGATTGCACGAAGCTGTCAAGTTGTCAAATCCAGTATGGACATCGGTAACAGCTGGGATTGACATTGAAGCCAGTCAAAGCGTATGTACTCTCTGAGATGGGTGTAAATCATGTGTTCCCTGAAAATTGGTGGTTCCCTGGCTCGCCCGTCAGTTCGGCGAGTCCCCTCCTATTTCATCTTCCTGTTCTCTTCTGCACCTTTTGTCACTTCGCTGATCAGGTACATCTCTTGGGGCGTGACCGTGCCAAAAAAAAAAACATCTTTCTCTAAAGGGTATGGTCAGATCGGGGCCCAAGGGTGTCGGGTATCGCGCACTGGGCACCGTCTCAACGGCTCTATCTGCACCCCCTGCTCTCAAACCCTCTCCTGTTTCGTTTCATTTCACTCCCATTTTGTCTAGGAGCAGTTAAATAGAAGTTCAACTTACCCTAGGCAGCGACAGCGATGCCTCGGCCCCAGGTCTCATTCGATACACCTTCACTTTCCCACCGCGTTCGGCAGTAACCCCAACACCGATATCGGGTGGATACGAGGCTCTTCGGAGCCAAGACTTGATGTATGTGGGAATTGTTGGCTTCCACAGAAACCGTGATGCGCACGGTGGACTACGGGCATATTCTCACCTCAATCGCCGCTGAGTCGTTCCACTCGTTCTCTGTGCGACCATGCAGTCCTCTTTCGTTGAACCACGCCGAGACTCCCGAGGTCTCCACTGGACTTCAGAAAACATAGAGCGATGGTTGTCGATACGGATCCCCATCGCATTACAGATGGCAAAAGGAAAGAACTGGTGCAATCAAAAACGCTCATTCGACTAACCATCTTTCCGCTAATGCGATATGTTTATGCAAACGGGATGCGAAGAGCAAAACAACAAAATCTGTACAATATGCTGGATGTGGAATGCAGGAGGGTCCGCATCCTGGCGGCGACATAGGGCCCAATTGTCTTGCGAACTAGTTTTTTGTTCTTTCGTAAGAGGTTGTCCCATATCGAGCCATAATGCTAGCCGATTCGTCCAGATCGATATCTTTATGGCTTTCTGCCAATGCACACGTATCTGCGCTGTCAGACTTTGTCTCTCGGTTTCATCTTGGAACAATACCTACAGTGGGAAATATGCCTTCAGTGTGGGATCTGCTGCCTCTTGCTGCGCTTGCTCCACCAAAGAATTGAAAGTATCTGGGGACATATGCAAGCGTTGAGTCAAAGGGTATAGTGCAAATGATCGGAGAAGTTGCTGCATGTTTGCACAACTGTATCGGCCGATGTCTCGCATCCGTTGGTCTGTATTGAATCAATCAGTCTCGTTCGTTCTTCCTGGGCAGCCAAATACCGACCAGTCGACCACGCAGATAGAGGAAGAGGAATCATCTTCGCATCCACCTCGACGAACCCCGCCTCGGACATGAGATTTCTCAGTTTCGATCCGATCCGAAGATCTTTCCTGTCCTCCAGTGCACGCAGGTATTGTGTGCTCCACCTCCTCAAAGCATGCTCATCGGTGATTGAGCCGTTGTCTGATTGAACATTGAAGTATATCTCCACCATTTGGACCCAACCTCCAGGCTTCAAGACCCTTGACAACCGCTGATGTTAGTCCTGGTGTTTCAGTTGGAGGGCTCCTGCCTCATGGAAGTGGCGGCAAGGTCAACTTGCTCTGAAGGATTCGCACCTGACTATGTCGCGAAGATAGGATGGCCATCGGGTTCGGTTGATGCCGGTCGCAAGGAGTCTAGAGTGGACAAGATCGAAATGGTTTGCAGGGAATGTGAAACGGCGGTTCAAGTCATCGACCTATTCGACACACGTTAGCGACTGTCTCTCGGGAGGGCACGCACACGTGAACCGAACTGGCGTCCAAGATTGACGGATCCCACAAAGGTCCCGAAGCACGAAGACATGGGTCAGAGGCAGTGTTACAGCCTTGTCATGCTGTAAACCACACCGGCCCCCGCCGTGAGGTGTGAGACAGGGTTACTTACCTGGAGCCACAAGTTGTCAGGCATGTCGTCTGGACTCATGTGAGGGGCAATGTCTATGCCGATGACCTATGAACCAAAATATGAGGATGCTGTCGGGCGCAATCAAAGGGAACATCTCACTTCGCAGTCAGGATTCTGCTCGGCGACATCGACGGCCCAGGATGCGGATCCATGCCCACAGTCTAGAACTCTGCCCAGTCGACGGATTGGTGGGAAGATCAGACGGTTATCGAAAATTCTTTGGAAAACTTGTTGTTGGTCTTCGAGTCGTTGTGCTTCTTCCTGGCTCAGCCGTCAGTGAGAGGACAACGATGAAAATCTGGACCCCTTACCTCATCGACCGGTCCAAAGTACGTACGATGCTCGATCGAATATTTCTGATACTCACGACCTTGGAATGTGACCGTGTCGAGATATTCACGGTCTAATTCTACCGTCTGTGAATCGGGGCTCCTGGCGGCCATCAACGTCAGTTGCCTTTGGTCCAGAGGAGCAGCGGAAAGAACTAGCATACGCCATTGTCACCCTGAATCGAGTTGCGTTGTGGACGAATAGGAAAATATGACCTGGTATATCCTGATTTGTCTAGGCAGGGCGGGGTTGAATTCTCCGAGACAAGATCTTGCTTCAGATCACAATATTCGAAAAAGGAGTGAGATTTGATGTGCTGGGGGTTTCATGGGAGCGATCGCGTGCCGCTTGAAGACGTCGGCAGTACCCCTCGGAGATGATGGCGGCTCGCGCGAGGATCATTCACCCTTGGGCGTCTGCTCGCGAAGGCTGTATGGAGGGGCTTCCAATTATACCAAGAGACGTACTAAAATGTACGAATGGGGAAGGCCAAGCGGTCCACCCAGCCGAATTGCCTCTTTTTAAAAGACAAGACTAGATGCAAGACTCGGTTTGTGAAGACACCGGGTGCTTAACGGTCGAATATTTAGCACGGATGGGGCCTGGCGTGGGTGGTAACCAAATACGATCAATGCGGACTCTCAACTCCCCTCCAAATCGTTCGTGTGGTTCCTTGGGGCCAACTCCGAAACGCTCCCTCACATCCTTGCTAGCGGAACTACTAAAGATGGCCTGAGCCGCTCTTTGCAGGAGGCTCGTGTTGCTACTCCGGGACACTGGTACGTCAACCAAGGCTTGACGAAAGAAAAAAAAAATGCGGGTCAGTTGACCAGCCGAAGAGTGACGAATAGTCCCGGACGATTGGCACCAGAATGGGTAAGTATCAGAACAGATATGGCTCGGTTCCGCTTCTTGAAGCCAAGCTAATGAACCTTGAAACTAGGCGGCGGTGCCGTCAACTAATGCACAGTTCGCCGTCTCGCATAGTACCTACTTTCCTCGAGGGTCCAGGGCGCCCGACGGTGTGGATCGAGTACAAATCCGGCCACGCCGCTGAATCTGACTGGGATCTCCATACGCCCGTCAAAGAATCGCAAATTAGCATTCTAAACATATGGGTAATTCCGCGACTATCATCAGCGGTTAAAGTGCAAGTCTACAGAAAATTGAATCGCATCTTTACTCGAACTCCTCACCATGATACCACCGCAGCGAACAAACAATGTAACAAGGACTCGGTGAAGAATGGAAGAAAACGGACCACCCATCAATTGAAGCAAAATTATGCAGCAATTCGCCATGAGGTTTGAAACGAGGGCAATGCAGCCGATGTACGACATGAGACACCATACGGAGGAAAAAAAAAAAAAAAGAGTTGAGCAATTGGCCATGATAAAGCGGACTGAGAAGAAGAAAATCCGGGTTGGAATTTACGCCAACCCTTGCGTATGTACGTTGTACAGGCCAAATAAGCCCTGCATTGCCGATGCCAAAGGCAAAGGGATCACCGGTTCCCGCTGTCACTCAAATGAAGAATGCAACTAAAAAGGAAAACAGTTGGACCGAATGGCTATGGCTTCCAGCCACTTTGCCTATGGTAAGGCCGTCTCTTCTCCCATGTTCAGTACTGTGCCAAGTGGCTTGTCCAGAGTCCGGTCTCACCAACTTGAAAATGGCTCCAACAGCCCCTCAAATTGAGTGGGGCTTGACGGGCAGGATCAGCAACTTCCTCCTTGGGGCATCCATTCCCTCGGGATTCTGGTGGGTTTGGTTTTTGGGGTTTTATTTTCTTTCTTGCCCCTCCTATTTCGCTCTCTCACCGCTTGTCCGAACAGTTTCGCGTCCCATTCCAACGTTGGAGTGGACATTATGGAGATTTACTGCAGGGATTTTTAGCCTGTCTCCGGATACGATATGACAGAAGTACTGATGCAATGGATCGATGCTGTTTTGATCCTCTGCCTTTTCTAGATACTTCTCCTGTTTGGGTTTGCCTTGGTGTGCCTTGGTGTGTGGTACTTTCATCCTCCGTGCTGAGGCGAGTGCGGGAAAGATATCCCGTGTGAATGTGGATATCCATTGCCTTTAGGAGAAGGTACGGAATATTCATGGATGCCATTACACACAATATACGGAGTACAATATGGGCAGTATCCACTCCGTCCGAATCCACCGAGAAAAAGCCTTTGAGATTATTCCCGCCCCCTTTGGTACCGTTGTACGGAGTACGAAACACTCGGTAGGTACTCCTGATTTTTCTTCACCCTGGGTCAATTCTCCGAGACAATGGGGTCCCACTCCCTGACAGCAACAATCCATCTCCAATGCAAGGACCTTGGTACTTGCAGAGTCACAGTGAACATATTCCGACTGCATACTGTTCTCTCATAACCTTTAATAAATGATTATATGACGAGATGTCAAGCAGACACTTCCCAGTCTGGTTACGCATAAGTTATAGGTCCATTTTTTCAAGAATATCCACTGTTGCATCCCAGTTCAAGAAGACTCTAAAGTCTGAAGCAAAAGGGAAAGAAAACCATGTACAATATACTACTCATGTATTTCGTACTCCGTACTCATCCAAACTGTCGGGATTTCGACAGGGCTTACCCGTCCCCGCCGTTGGCTGAAAACCCAGCGCCATGGTTCATCTCTCGGGTAAGGGGACCGCCTACCAACTTTTTTTTTTTCCTTTTGGTCTTATTAGATATACATGTTGTATGTACACTTCAAAGTCTCTCCTATTTCTGAACCTGAAAAACAAAAATATAGAAGAAAAATATATGGGAATCTAGCTCGGAATAAAACGGGTAATTTTGGGATTTCCCCCCTTAGCGTATTCAACCATTCACTGCCCCGTTCTCCATATCATAGCCCCAATATAGTGGCTCAGCTTCCAAATTGGGAGCTACACACGCACTTAGGTAGTCGCAGTCCTACTAATATACTAGCATGGCAGAAGAGAAAAAATGTTGGATAGTCCCAACATTGTATGATCACCAGCAGATTCCTCGGTATAGAAACACAAATGAAACCCACTACAGAGTATGTAATTATATATTACGCCTACCAAATATGACAAATTATCACCTGGGCAGACCATCCAGCAATTCACTCCCACTACCTCTTTGATCCAAAGTGAGGCTCGTAGATGATAATATCTCGATTTGTATCCGAGTCAACTTAGGGTATCATCCCAATGGTGAGCATCTCGGATGCAGAAGGAGAGTGCTATAATAGAGGTTAAATTAAAAAATATATAGCAAATTTTAAACCGAGAAAGTACATCACTGTTGAGCTTTAACGAGCGTGTACAGAGGAGTGTTAGTCGAATGTCGTATATAGTCTCAATAGCGTAAGTACACATATACATGTATGATCTATTAGCCATTGATCGTGAAAAGCACTGTCACTGCCACGTATGCTCATATAAACAGCAGGAATTTCCATAAATCGAAGAGTGGGGTATATAAAGCTACACAGAGAATAGGAAGAAACTAAGCACAACGCATACACCAGAGGAATGCACCTTAAAACACCGCCAGTACCCCTTCAAGCACAAGGTCAGTACAAAAAGCACTTGACCTACCGCACATCCTCCCTCCCCGTCATAAACTTGACGCCCGCTGAAACAATCTGCATAACTGTCTCAATCTCCGCTTCCGTCCGTGGCGCATAGATCAAAACAAACTCCGCCGGGATATCAGGCCTCGTGCCAAGCGAAAGAATCCCGATCGCAGATGTACCCGAGAAAGCATGACGCTGGCCCAAACCAGCCTCGATAACCTTGATACCTAGAAAGTAATGTTAGCCCAGGAACATCAAGCGAATTGAGGAGACCATACAATCAGCTGGCGCAAGAACCACATGAACCGAGTGGTCGTTTCCAGAATGAACATGCGCAATCTCACGCCGCATAGTTTCTGCAATCCCGGAGACAGGAAGATGGTCCGCGACAAAGAGCCCATCAGCATGGCGTTCCAGATTCGACCTCTGGAATTTCACGAGGTGATGGTTCCGATGACCGAAGGCAGTGAACACAGTACGGAATTTCTGTCACGATAACACGATCAGTTGATAGCTCTTCACCCTAGCCTAGGGATACACGCATACCTCCATGACAGCCTTATCTGGCAGCTGCGTCAACTGCCTCTGCGGTACAACGTGCGGTCCAACAACAGGCCTCTCTTCCCCACGCCGACTCCCCAACTGTTCTTCGGACAAGATCAAAAACCCATCATCGCCCTTCCCGTGGCCCTCGGCTGCCGCAATGCGCCTCGCGTACTCGTCTGTGCTGAACATCTCGCGCCCGAATGGCTGGAACAGCGCGCGCACGACAACCCATCCCAGCGCGTTGTTCGGCAGCCCGCCGGGTCCGTAGGATTTGAAGATTTTGTAATCGCGGTAGGCGGCGGGGAGGATGAGAGTCGAGACGACTAGCGCTGCGGCGCTGAGGGCCAGGGTTAGGCGGTCTTGGGTTGTGCTGGGGTGTGGCAATGGGATGCGGAGGACGGAGGTGAGGGTTATTGGCATGTTTGTGGTGTTTGTGTCGATGGTACGGAGAATACGCTTGGAGGTTTGTAGGGTGTTTTATCTTTATCTTTATCTTATTTTGAATTTCACGAATACCAGAGGGACTCTTGCAATTATACGAAAATGCCTAGGTGGTCGTCATTGCAGGCCAAATCCGGCTGACGTGAGAAGCCGCTTGCTGACGCGATCCCGAGGAATTCGCGTGCTCCGGATCTTTTCCGGAATTTGTTAGGGCAAGGGACACTTCACATTGAAAATCTGAGATTCCTTTCGCTATGCTACTCGTATTATCATTAATTCCGGTGTCTGGCATGACTCGGTTCCTGGATCTAGGTACAGTGATCTGATTTCCATGGCCCCACAGACGTGGCTTGATACCCACATATGTAGGTAGGTGCGATATAGCCCGTTTGGACCCGATTCCACTTCGGATGGTTTCGGTGAATCGCTCATCGCTGCGGTGTTCGACAATCTGTGGCATATGGGTCCGTATCACCGGCTTCCAAGTGGCAGCCAGCAGACATCATGGGGCTGAAGCGCTTTCCTTCTTGTGCCCATAGCCAGAGCACCCAACCGCATCTCTGTTGTGGGTTGATTATGTTGATAATGATATCAAGGTATAAAAGACAAAGAGCAAGGGATTGCAAGCTTTCAATCCTCTTTACTCTCCTCTCGGCTGATAGAGGTCAAGGAATGTGCAAGCTTCAGGAGGACCACACTCTCCGTGGCGGCGAAGTAGTTCAAGCTGTATAGTGCGGTTAGAACAAGTAATGTGAATGTCTAAGGGCGTTACTCACCTGTCCATCAAGATGCGGAGATGGCGCGAGAAATGATCCTCGTATCGTTTCAATGTGTCCTCGAGTTTTCCAATTCGCGTTGGATCATATCCTCTGGCATCAGCGCCGGGGACTTTGCCTCCAGCCAGGTCGGGATCGGCTGAGGCCAAGGCGCGTGAAAGTGATGCCGCAGTCCAGGAAGCAAACATGGTGCAGCAAGTCACCAGTTTCGAATGGATCTATATAGTTATTAGTATGAATGCTACGGCTAGTGTGGAGAAACGGACCTTCAACAGTTTAGCCTGTGTGAGCATGCATTCCTTCAAACATGTATCCAAGAAATCCACATGATCCTGCATCAGTTCATCAACCGTCCGGTTGACCTGCTTCATATCATTTTCCTCCACCTCCGACGCATCCGCGTCAACGCTGTTGACACGGTCCATCAGACCCACCCAATTCGGCTCAATGACCTCGGCCGTACAAAAGTACAAAAGCTGTTGAACAAACACCAACATCTTCGCGCGCAGGTTCCATGCCCGTCGTTTCCATATTTCAAGCCGTCTGTCGGAGGACTTATGACGCCAGCTGGTGGTTTTGTTCTGGTCTGCCCAGGATGTGACCAACAACGTCTCAAGATGGCGCAGCGATAGGAGATGGCGGAAAATAAGTTGGTACCGCAGAACAGTCTTGCGGCTAATGACCAATGACAGAGGGAATGGAACTGAATAGTCCAGCTCAAGCGCATCGAATCCAACAATATCTTTGTCCTCGTCGGTGGAGTGGACGGCAGACACTTGTTGCTTCTCCGCTTCTGCACCCTCTTGGTTGACCCCTGAAACATTCACAACTTGCATCAACCATTTCGTGAGGCCGATCTTGTTCATTCGCACCTTGACGTCTTCCTTGAACGGGTCCAGTGCTGCAACACTGCCAGGCTGTCGAAGGACAATATCCAATAGAGACTGGAGCTTGCCCTCGTTGACTGCGCGTGCCGGTTTTCGTAGCTCGGAAGCACCAAGTTCAAGGAAGTAGGAAAAGAAATCGGAGCGATCCAGGAAGAAGTAATGTTTCAGGGAGCGGAATCGGGTAGTAAGGGAATTTTTCGTGACGAGAAGATTCAACAAGGAAGCATTGGCGTAGGTGTAGGCGGAATTTACGTTGTCCAAGAAGCGTGGATCGTCGAGCGTCTTCGGGACATCTTTGACCTCTTTGCTGACGTCGACACCACCGCATTCACGCACCACGTTGAGATACTTTCCAGCGAGCAGTACTTTATCCTGCACGCTCTTCAGCTGAGGTGGAACCTCGTGCTCTCGAATCGTATAGCGTTTCTCCCAATACTCGTCCGTGTAGTCCTCCTCGAGTTTCTCGCGTTTGATCCACTTTTGTTCCTTGACTAGGAACTCGGCGTGGGGGTCTTTGATACCGCCGTGGTGCAGCCATTCGTTCAGCATGGCCATGTAAGGCCTACTAGCGTCACGCAGTAAGGTCTGAAGCAGGGTTTTGGTGATTGGATCACCTGAGAATGAGGCCAGACGGCCCGTTAGAAGTCCGAGAATATTGCCTCCTTTGCACATTTTCTTGCGGGCCATAGACCCTGGTACTAGGTCTCCGCCTTCTTTGAGCTGTTCAAGTATATTGTCAACATCTTCATCAAAGTCGTCAATCGACTCCTCAAGGTCTTCATCTAGAAGACCATTTTTGAGCAGCAGTTCCTGGCCCATCGAATACAACTGGGCTAGACATTGACTGGTGGGCATTGTGTGGAGATGAAGAAGGTGCAAGGTAAATGTAGGATTGTTCAGCAGCTGGCCTTCCAGCTGGGCGATAAGGATCAGGTAATCTTTGAGGAGCTTTCGAATAGATGCACACAGCGAGTGACTGACGGCGCCACACTCAGCGCGGCTTTGTATTTCCACAAATGCCTCCATAGCACAGTAGTGTGTCGCCATTTTCAACATCGACTGGATGAGGTCACGCAGTGTCGGATCTAGGCCCGGGGCTATCTTGAAGACTGGGCCCGTAAGCCGGTCTTTCTCGATCGATGGGTCGTATGAGCTAGCGTAGTGAATGTATTGACCTTCAAATCCCATGAAGACGAACAACAAGTCCTCCAGGATCGCTGCTTCCTGGGCATCGGGTGAGAGCTCTCGGAGTGGCCGAGGGTGAAGGGCCTGCGGGGCCGTCGAAGCTAGAGGGGGAACTGATACACGACATGCGAGGGGAGCTGTCGAGTGTGGTATCAATGACGCTTGGGGATTCCACGGAGCTGTAAAGGAAAGATCGTGGTCAGCAAATCCATTGTATTGCGACGTAGGGACTACTCACAATCCACCGCGCCATTATCCCCATTCCGAGTACTGGGGTTTGCGTCATCGAGTTGAACGGGCTTCCGAGGCCGAGTCCTATCCCAATCGCCTCTGCTAGCTGCAGGGTTCGCAGGATTCCTTCGCACTGCCTTTTCCCGTGATGTGACCACCATTCGTTCTTGGCGCTTCTCGGACATGCTCTTCTGATCACGGGAAGCTCTGTGTTTCTGACTCGAGGTGCTGTGGCGCAAAGGATCCTTGTTCTCGACGTGTAGCGGCGACGGTCCACGGGTTTCGGAATCGACGCGATTGGAGACGGCGCGGGGTCGTGGAGCGCTCATATACGCGGCGCGGTCATTGGCAGACATAATCCCGCGAGGGCGACGAGTATATCATGCAGCATAGGAGATTGAAAAGCGCAAAATCGAAGAATCAGTAACAAAAATAGCAGAACCAATGTATATGAGAAGATGCAAGTATCCAAAACAACTCCACTTTTGGTTTGGGTAGATGTCGCCTCAGGCACCAAGGCAGTACCAGGCACCTCACCTCTTGCGTACGTCGAGAGCTTCCCTTCCCGAGCTTCACTCAGACATCCACCTCTGCTCCTCTTCCGTTCCAACTGATTCTCTCCTCCATCGTGATTCTATATTGCTTTATTGCTTCTTTTTTAGACAAGTCTCTCCCGTCCCATCAGATACTCCAATATGTTCATTGCACGTTCAGAGTATGGTAAGCTTCGTCAGGATCTCCCCCTCACCGCGGAATCAACTAACAGCTCTGGACAGACCGTGGAATCAAGTACGTTATTCGAGATTAATCCGCGTGCTTAGATAGACCCGCAGCCTGACAATGTTCCCTCCGCAGCACCTTCTCCCCCGAAGGTCGTTTGTTCCAGGTCGAATACTCTCTTGAAGCTATCAAATTGGGCTCCACCGCGATCGGAGTATGTCATACCACTCAGTTCCTCTTTGCTCCAAAATTCCTAGAATGCCCTCCAAACACAACGGCGAGCGATCTTTGTACTGTTGTCGGAGCGCAACACCAAGGATAATGCGATTATGGGACCGTCGTTTCTAACACTCATCTAGGTAGCAACCTCCGAGGGTGTGATCCTCGGTGTTGAGAAGCGTGTCACATCTACGCTGCTCGAAGCGTCGTCCGTCGAGAAGATCGTCGAAATTGATCAGCACATCGGCTGTGCCATGTCTGGCCTGCAGGCCGATGCCCGCAACCTGGTCGAACATGCCCGCGTCGAGTGCCAGAACCACGCCTTCCACTATGCCGAGCCTCTGCGGGTCGAGAGTACCACGCAGGCAATTTGCGATTTAGCTCTGCGATTCGGTGAGAGCGGTGATGACGAGGAGAGTGTCATGAGCAGACCGTTTGGTGTTGCGCTGTTAATCGCTGGTTATGATGAGGACGGGCCCCAACTGTAAGATATGCAGTTGCATTTTTCTGATTTATTCACTAACTCCTTGCTAGATACCACGCTGAACCGTCCGGCACATTTTACCGGTATGACGCCAAGGCCATTGGCTCTGGAAGCGAAGGCGCGCAGGCGGAGCTGCAGAATGAATACCATCGGTCCTTGACTCTAGCAGAGGCCGAGACGTTGGTCCTCAAGACGCTGAAGCAGGTCATGGAGGAGAAACTTGATTCTAAGAATGTCCAGCTGGCTAGTGTCACCAAGGAGAAGGGTTTCCGTATCTACAACGATGAGGAGATGGGCCACGCTGTCACACAGCTGGGTGGCAACCAATGAGGGCGATTAGTGTCGAAGATATCACTTGAAGGGGCTCCTTGGACTCGATTTGGAGGCTAGTACCTATGTCGGGAGCAATAGAAAAATAATGACGATGCCATCCAACGCTCACATGCTGGCCTAACTACATCGTATTTCATGCAGTAGATTGTCCGTGAATATGGTGGTCACGCATGGGATATTTTGGCTATGTACAATAACATATAAACCCATCCTTCGCAACATCTAACGGATCTTATAAACACATGGCTTCAGCACCTGGGCCTCCTGCTCAGGTGACATGCCAGACTCTGATTCAGGCTTGCGGTCAACAAAGCGCTTCTTGCTACCAGGCGCAGGCGCACTGAGAGCCGAGGCGTGTTTCCCCTTGGTAGGCGCACCACCCTGCTTAACAAACACCATTCTCACAAACATCTTATTGGACTTATCCACGGATTCCTGGCGAAGCATGAATCCACGAGACCGGAACACCTCCACAAACGCCGAGATATCAGTCTCGTCGTTATTGTCAGACGGCCGCATATCCTCAGCAAAGATATCAGTCTCGTCGACGTCGGAATCGTCACCGCCCTTCTTCTTGGATTTCTTCTTGTCTGCCTTGCTGCCGGGCTTCTGCGCGCCGATCTGAGACTTCTTTCGTTGGACCTTGCCAAATCGACTTTTGACCTCACTGACCCAGCACTCGCCCTTGCCATCACCGCGCAAAATACGCCATGCCTCCTCGACGAACGAAACCCAATTGGTTCCCATCAGACTCAGACAGAAAATAGCGACATCCGCCGCTCCATCTTCCAAGGGAAGATTCGAGATATCGGCTTTGGTGATCAGCGGATCGGGCGCTGCCAGATCGTAGCTGTTGAGCTTGATGTTCAGCTTCTTGGCGGAGGGTGTCAAGGCGCGCGCAAGCTGTGCATCGCCACACCCTAGATCGGCGAATGTGCATAGTCCGGTGGGACGACGGGGGAGCGGGTAACCCTTAGCAGGGTTAAGGGGCTTTCCTCGCCTGGGAAGCGGGATGGCACCGCGGGTGCGGATGGTCTTGATGTAGTCGTCGACCGGGTTGGAGGGCCAGGACTCCTTCACCTGTCGCGCGAATCCGGCATGGTACTCGTCGAAGAGCTCCGGGTTTGTACTGAACATCTCGAGTGCTTTCGCGGAGGGGGTGGTGTAGAGGGTTTCGTTCAGGTGGCGGAACCGAGAGGAGACCAGCTTCTGTCGCATCGCCTGCTGGAGCGGAGTCAGGTTCGATGTTGGTGGGAGTGCAGGAGCAGGAGCAGGAGCAGGAGCAGGAGCAGGAGCAGGAGCAGGAGCAAGAGCAGGAACTTCTTTAGCCGGAGTAGTGGTAGCACCACCTGCCTCAGTCTTGTCCTCTGGGACTTTGTCCTTGTTCTCCTTGTTCTTCTTGTTCTTCCTTTGCTTCTTTTTCTTGGGTGCTTTATCCTCGGCTTGATCTGCGTCTGGATTGGCAGCAGCAGATTCGCTTGTAGGCCCCTGGGTGGTGGCTGTCTCAAGTGTCTGCTTCTCCTTATTTTCCGTATTCTGCTTCTTCTCTGGCTTCACGGAAGAGTCTGCGCCACGCTTTCCACCCTTGGCCGTACCCTCGATGTGCCTCCGGTACATCTCATCCACATTGCCTGCGGTGACGCGATCGTTGGCACGCTTGCGCTTATTGTTCTTCGTGTTAGCGTTGGAGGCATCCTTCTCCGGCTGAGACTCGTTCTTGGGTTGCGCGGCCTGAGTCTGTGGCTTTAGAGCAGAACTCTCAACGGACCATCCTGGAACAGCGAACATGATTAATTCTAAAGGATTGGTTGTAAATGTCCAATGCCTTCGAAGTAGAGGAAACGGCACCTCAGGAAAAAAAAAACCTCTCAAAATTTCGTTATCGGTAATTTTACTATCAGATTACATACACATTGGTGCCTCAGGCTCCAGACCGGGGTAAATCTCGCCTAAATGCCTATATGACGTTGTCTTGGAGCACAAGAACGTTGTACGGACACCCTAGACGTTTCATAAGCCCTTGTAATTACCTACCTAGGTAGGTATGAATGTCAATAATACTGTAGCAGTCTGACTGTTTCTTAAGAGAGAACCCTGCAGATATGTAGGTGATCATATCCTTGACGAACCACGATGTATTGCGGGTGATCTGCGATCCTCGGCAGCTTTTCCCTCTTAGCTCTATTTCTTACTTATCTGATCATTGTGCCTTCTAGCCCCACAATGTCCTCGCACATGTCCACTCTGCAATATTGAGTCCTTCCAAGGTTATGGCTGACGATCTGAAAGACCAGCTGGACATGCCAGCGGATATTACTACTGTTGGCGGTTCTGCGGAAGCCTCAACCGCACGGTCAGGTCCCCGCAGACTCCCGAAGAAACGAACAAAAACCGGATGTTTGAGTATGTTACAGAACATTGGGGAGAGAGAGAGTTCCCTCGTTGACGAAGCCTCATAGCTTGTCGCAAGCGCCGGATCAAGTGCGGCGAAGAGAAGCCAATATGCACCAATTGCGTGAAATCCAAGCGGATCTGCGAGGGATACGCCCAGCGAGTCGTGTTCAAGAACCCCATAGGCATCCTCGGGTCTCTCAGTAGTGGCCACGGCCAGGATCCACAAATAGAGCAAGGACATATGAGTCTGCTGATGCACAACGACTACGGCTCTCAACTCCCTCCTCAACAAGCGGCAGCCGCTGCTCAGCATCCAATGCTAGCTCCGCGACCCGTTGTCCCAGCGGCGATGGGATATGATTCATTCCCGTCCCGAACCCCTTCCTCGAGTCAAATCCAGCCGATTAATGTACCTCCCTTCTATTATCCAGCAGCTCAAGTGCAGCCACCAAGCCACATGTGGCACATTCACCCGATAGCTCAAACGGAGAGCACGCTGGTTGGGACTGACTTCCCACAAGCACAGCAATCAGTCCAGTTTGGCCAGATGAGCGCTCCGCATAGGCCTCATGCACGCGTACAAGATGTACCCCGGATCGCCAGCCCGGTTGGTCAGACAGCAGAAGAACACGCCTCCGATGTCTCCCCGGTACCAGCGCTCAATCCATTGCCGGGAAACAGGGAGAGCGAGATCAACCCGCTTCCTCAGGTATGCATTGCCATTATCTCTTTGCTTTTAGTGGCTGGTATGCTGACTATAATTTTTTAGATGTCCCAGCCGCTGCCGACGATATATCATTATCAGCCACCGCCAGGACAATTACCGCAGCAATTGCGGTCTCATGATCAGTTTATGCCCCATCAGATACCGCATCAACCACAAGTGATATACATGGAGGATGAAAGCGAGGATTACTACGACGTAGACTCGGACGATGAAGCGGTGGATCAATCGCAGGCCGAAGGCTTCAACCAGTTGAGTCTCATCATGGCCTCTGCTAACCGCGATGAACGACAACTCCGCTCCTTCACGACTTACCTGAACGAGCCCAACGTGCTCGCCTCATATCGTCCTACACTTGGCTCATCTCCTCTGAACAACCCAAAGACTGCCCGCATCTTTGCTCACTTCATTCACTCGACTGGTCCATCCATATCTATATTTGAACGACATCCTACTGACTCTTCGATTGTTCTGGGGGCGACTGTTCCACCGGCACAGCAGGGTCTATGGGTCTATACGCTTGCCCTCAAAGCCTTGGAGCACCCAGCCCTCCTCCAGGCAATACTGGCTGTCAGTAGCTTACACATTGCATATTTACAGCAAGTTCCCACAACAGTATCTTTGAAGCACTATCACTACGCCCTGAAACGCGTTGGTTCCGCCGTTGGCCTTCCCCTCCGGCGTAAGCAGGTCGGTACCTTGGCTGCCACTCTTTTACTGGGCTACTACGAGGTGATATCTGCCGACCACTCGAAATGGAATAACCACCTTGGTGGGTCCACCCATCTGATTCGAGAAATCGACTTTGCCAAGACCACCAGAGACCTACGGGCCCATAGACGTAGAGCTCACGAAAAGCGACGCCAGTCGGGCTGGTCGGACTCGCGGTGGGGGATGCCTGGCGATGTCTCTGAGGACGATCCCTTCTCTGAGAAAGAGGACAGCGTCGATGAAGGTCTCCTAGGCGCCATTATTGGACGAGCAGTCAACTACGACCATTTTGGATGTATCAATGAGGGTACGTTGCCATCCACAAAGCATTTCACCCGCAAGGACATTGAAGTTTTCCGGATTCAATGTGATCTATACTGGTGGTACGCAAAGCAAGATGCACTCCAGAGTTTTATCGGCGGGAACAAACTATTGTAAGTCTACACCTGCGGCTACTAACAGACAAAACGATTTTGCTTATTGGTAAAACCAGAATGCCCTATTCTCAATGGGGTCAATGTCCGCCTCGAGCAGGCATTGGCCGTTTAGATGCCATCTACGGCTCCGCAGATCATCTATGGCTACTGCTCGCTCGGGTCACAGATTTTGGCTTCCGTGATCGTAAGCGAAAATTGAGAACCCTAAAGTCAGGCGGGGTGGACTGGAGGCCCGGCCCTGAGATGTTCAAATTCATGGGTCGATTCGCTGGCGGCCCTCCGGGTCAAGGACCTGGACCATCTGGTGGTTTCGGTCCGGGGCATCCCCCTGGCCCTCCATCTGGCACGTCTAATATGCAGCGTAAAGGGGACGCCAGGGCCACATCCGTGCCAGACCCTACTGGGGCGTCTCCTTCTTCAAGCCCTGGGCCGACCTCTACCGACAGTCCCCCCATGTACGGAATGATACCCCCTCAACCGCCTGCACGCCTTCCCTCGGGATTCCAAGATAGACCGCGTGAGCCTCGTTTGTCACCAGACGAGGATGACCCGGCCCACGACATGAGTTACAAGGAAGCCGAACAAGAATGGGAAGAAATCCTGGTCGCCATGGACACGTTCTCCCAAGCGTTGGGTCGCGATTTCCAGCCTTTGCCAGCGGATGTCGCGCCCCCAATCTCTACACCGTTCGGTCCTGCTCTCCAATACCGTACACATACCATCGCCGTGATCTGGGGTTTTTATTATGCTATGCGCCTTTTGCTGAATCGGATTCATCCCTCTATGCCGCCGGCCATTATGATGGCAGCCGGGGTCTGTGCTCCAACGACAGCTGGGTTTGCCCAGATTATTGGGAAGATCCTGGGGGGTGTCTACTACCCACAACGTTTTAACCTCGAAGCCGGAAGCTTGAGTCCGAATTTGGGTTCTTCGTTAATTGACATGTCGGTGCCACTATTCTTTGCCGCCGTGCAATATAATGATCCCACGCAGCGAACATGGACGATATCAAAACTTCGCGACATCTCTCGCCTGACTGGGTGGAAGAGCGCGGATGCTATTGCAGGTGGCTGTGAGAAAGCATGGATAGTCGCTGCAAAGCAAGGTCGCGGGCCACCCTATCAACGGTCATTTGAGACTGACCGAGTACGAGAAAGGGAACAAGAGCTTGAGGTAAGCATATCTATTGGATCTATTGGATACCCTTGGCCTACAACATCCATGCTAATGCAATGCGCCACAGTATGAGGCTATGTCGAAAGAGGTTGAAGATCGTCGATTTGTGACAGTCAAGTCAGATCGAGCGCATTGGGCTTTGGGGATCTTGGAAGAGGACATTGCGAATTTAGAGGTTTAGGATTGGTTGAAGTATACAATGCACCAGTACCTAGCCGACTAGCACATACATAGTACATTAGGCACGACATACAGATCATACAGTACCTAGGTAGTGAAGAAAGGTGTGGCGCAGGTAGGTCTTCGAGTCCATCTCCCCCACATTCGAAATACGTCCGACCCAATGTCATCACTGATCGACTTCTGCCTGACGTTTTACCTCTCATTTATTTTTTTTGTCTCTTTTTACCCCCAAGGCTGATTCTTGATTTCTGCTTTCTGTTTCTTTGTGCTCATTTCTGCCTCCCAGTCTCTCTCTCTCTCTTCCTATCAGTCTATCAGTCGCTCTCGCCTTGTGGTTCCTCGGAAACCCCACCCTCGGTACGGAAGTCAGCCGCTCGCGTCATCCACGGTTCATTCTCCCCTTTTTGTTGTGAAATCCGGTGATACTTCCAGATGTCTCGATATGATGACTATCGCTCGTCGACAGGGACCCTGGACTCTCGCGATCGATACGATCGATACTCACGGGGTCCCCCCGTGGCCGAACGACCCCGCCATGCCGAAGAGCGCTTTGAAGCACGTCTCCGTGAGGAAGACCGATATGGACCCCCTGCGCGCGCACCCGGGAGACTCTATGAGGATGACCATCTAGACCACCCATCCCCTGCCATGTCTCTTGTGGCGCATGACCGGCGTCGGCGCCGTGATGACAGTCCCTCATTCCGTCGTCCCCAACTTATTAGGCGGCAGTCGTCCTTGGACACCTTCGACCGCATACCGCGGCGCAAGATGGAACACTTCGATGCCCGAGACCGACCCCGCGCTCCCCGTGTACCTGTCGTTGCTCCGCCTCGTCGCCATCTCTCTCCGGGCCGTTATCGTGAGCGAGAAGTCTATGAGGATATTAGGATTGCCGAGCCCGACTACTATGGTGATGAAGAGTTCAGAGACGTTCGTGATCGAGATATGGTGGACCGTCGCCGCCGCTCTAGCAGTACTGTTCGCAGGCATCATGAAGAGAAGCCTTACCCGCGCAAAGGGAAGACCCGTGTCCCTCGTCACCTTGCTCATATTCACGCCATCATGGATCTAGGGTATCCGTTCAAGGAAGAGGTTGGTCTGTCTTCCAATAGTACTGCTGTCTGTTGCTGACCTTAGGTAGGAGGATGTTATCGTCATTCAAAAGGCATTATCGAAGGCACAGATCGACGAAGTACTTACCTTGAGCCGCGAGTTCAGGCGGCCTTCGCCCGTGGAAAGTGAGTTTGCACTCGCGCCCCGCATTCCCAATTCCCCGTGAGGAAGCGTGATACTAATTAGCGAACAGCCGAATACATCGGCTTGTCCTCGTCTCCTCCCCTGAGGGAACGGCCACGCGAGCGGGTAACGACAGAACACTTGCGTGTCGAGGCTTCTCCCCGCACGAGCCAGGCATTCATCGTGGAATCATCACCTTCCCGACACAGATCACGATCGCGCCATCATGTGGACCAATACGAGGAGTTTGTCGAGAGGCCGCGAGTACACGGAGTCTCTCGGCGACGAGCTGTATCAGTCAATGACCGTGGACCTCATCTATTGTCTCCCGTGCAGTACATCGAGGAGCGAGAGTCGGATCCTGTTCGGACGGGTTCGATGGTTCTCGTTCGTCCACGGGAGAGCGACCACGACATGAGCGATTACATCCGCAGTCTAGAAGAGGAGACCAGACTTCTTCGTCTGGAGAGGCAGGGTGGGATTGAGATCACTCGGCAACGCGAAACAGATATCATTGACGATAGAGGTAATCAGGAGGAGGTTACTGAGATCCGGAGGCAGGAGCGTTCAGGTATGACGCCGCAAATTACCTAGGTACTCTATGCTTTCGATGATTCTGACCTTCCCTAGAACCCAACTCTCGCATCATGCGTGCTATGATGGCCACTCTGACCTGACCTGGTTTCCATACTACATACCGAGGTACTTTCCTGCTTTTTGAAGCAGAGACTTACGATGCTATGATTTTAATTTGTTTCCAGTGACTCCAGGTTCTGGATGGGATTTCCAGATGTTTTCTATTATCTTTTTAGTCAATTTGCAGATTATTCATAGGACCAGAATTGGAGACTTGACAATTTATAACCACAGGAGGCTGCTCCTAAGATGGATGAGTTTGACATAACATCTGGGGGCCGTCAAGTACATATGTATAAGTGTACTAGTAGAAAAGGAAGATCGAAGATGATACAAACAAGTTGATACGTGGCGCAAGTGAGGCGGTGCAAGGTCGAGGCTCCCGCCCGCATAGCACATGTGGTGATATCCCATCATCACTCCCATCCATTTCTCGCTATATTCTCCTCCTTTTTCTTCTAACTAAAAAAATTTACTAAAATACACCAATCATGGATCGAATGCAGGCATTCGGAAAGAACTTCAGGTGAGTACATCGTCATAGCCCCCCCTATCCCGCGTACCCTATTCTACTCCCTCGGCTTGTGACCGGTCGCTTTACTAACATCTTCTTGCCTTTTGGTTTTCTGACGGACAGTGCGAGCTTCACGCCTTTTGCGCAGCGTACCCAGCAAATGATCAAGGAGCAGCTGGGTCAGGCCGAGGACAAGACCCAGCTCCCCGATGAATACATCGAGCTCGAGAAGCGCGTCGATGCGCTGAAGCTTGTCCACCAGAAGCTGTTGCAGGTGACGTGAGTAATCCCCGTTGCTTTCTGCGCTATGGATGGTTTTCTTACAGGTGCTAACCGGCACCCCCTCTCGCGAACAGCTCCCAATACTCCAACGAGGCCTACGACTACCCTCCCAACATCCGCGAATCCTTCAATGATCTAGGCCGCACTATCAACGAGAAGGTCCAGCTCCTGTCCCAGGCAGGCTCTCCCGCCGAGGCACAAGCTGCCCTGACAGCCCCGCCTTCCGCAAAGCCCCAACCCAAGACCTTCAACCACGCGATCGCCCGTGCCTCCCTGGCCGGCTCCCAGACACTCGCGCAGAGCACCGAGGGCGAGGACCCGCTTGCCACTGCGTTGGAGAAGTATGCTCTGGCCGAGGAGCAGGTTGGCGAGGCTCGTCTGGCCCAGGATGCTCAGATCCAGTCCCGTTTCCTGGCCGGCTGGAATACCACCCTCAACACCAACTTGATGTTCGCTGCTAAGGCGCGCAAGAATGTTGAGAACGCCCGCTTGATGCTTGACTCCATCAAGGCTAGCAAAAAGGCCGGCGCCCACGGTGACCTAGATAACCTGAGCGAGGATGCCCGCGCGGAGATCGAGCAGGCCGAAGATGAGTTTGTTGGCCAGACTGAAGAGGCTGTGAGCGTGATGAAAAACGTATGCTCTCGTTATTTTTCTTTTCTTTTGTTTTTCGCCCTCCGAAATTCGTTCCGTGGTACTAACATCGCTTGCGACAGGTCCTTGATACCCCCGAACCCCTGCGCAACCTGGCCGATCTGATCGCCGCTCAACTCGAGTTCCACAAGAAGTCATACGAGATTCTCAGCGAGCTTGCTCCAACTGTAGATGCACTGCAGGTCGAGCAGGAAGTAAGTTCTCGGTGATGCTCATTCTACATGTCCATCACATCTAACCACGTTTTTTTTTTTTAGGCCAGCTACCGCAAAATTCGTGAGGGCGCTTAAGCGTTGCTTTGAAATGCCATGTTTCTTTTGTTATCCTTCTGCCCGGCTTCGTATTTTGTTTGTTACTCCGAGCAATGGCCTTGTGTTTTGTATCTAAGCCGCTTTGCTTCTGCTGAGCCTGACAGATCATTGAGTCTGGATTTTTGGACTATAAAGAATTTCCATAAAAGCTGTATTGTAGAGCAGATGAAATGTTGATTGTGTCGATGTCATATGGATCCACCGCCCGCCAATTCTGCCTCAGGCATGCTAGCTCCAGGAGCTCCGACATCAAGATACTCCAACTCGCCAGCTCGCCTTTTTCATATCGCAACACACCCGACAGTCACATACTTCCCGAGAATCACCCCCGGATATTTGATTACTCGAATAGGTGCAGAAGACATCATCGAGCCGACCCTAATTGTGCCACGCTGCACCGGACAATCGATTACTTGTCCGTCCACCTGCGCCATCAAAGGATCGGGGCATTCGATAGCACTCGTCCAGAGAACTTATACCATCAAGCAAAGGCTGCCTCCTCTGAGCTCTCCACTCTAGCTCGCCCACTCTCCGCCCACACCAACATTCGCGTAAGACACCGAGTGATCCCCACCTTGGGTTGTGCTTTACTCCGACGAACCAAGAGAACAACAAAATACCGAAGAAATGGCAAACGGGTATGTTTTCCTTTCTCTTGGAGTGGTATAAACAATATATACCTATCTATAGCTATGGGTCCATGATTTACCTGGTTACGGGTTCGCGTTGTTTAATCTATCCCGCCACGCCTTGACCTCCCGATACTCTGCTCGATAAGTATGCAAAAATTCAGTCGCTAACGTGAACCTAATAGCTGGAGCCTGGTCATTGGCCTGGTTATTATCGTCGCCCTTTCGACAGCAGCGTGGTTCCTAAGCCCGAAGGGCGATAACCAAACGTGAGTCCATGCTTCGCTCTGTGTATGCTGGGTGTCGAGCCCAGGGGCCATTCCTTTTAAAGTTGCAAGCACTTGAGAATACTGACACTGCTGTCCTCAGTCTCTTCCGCAGCACGCTCATCCTTACCTTCGTTTCCTGTTACTTGATGTGGGGTATGTTTCTTGTTACCTTGTTGTCCCTATCCACCTATCCCCATGATAAGTGTACTACATGAAATATACTAACATACTCAACATAGCAATCGTCTTCCTCTCACAGTGGCACCCTCTTATCGCACCAAAGCGCTCAGACATCAGACCTGATCGCGTACCGCAATAAAGGCATTCCTCTTTCTGGTTTCTTGTGTTTTGCATCAATTCTGCCAACTGACATTCCGGGATCCTGTCGTGATATATTGTCTCGTCTTACCTGTCATGGGATAATACAAGATGAAGTCAAGTTTACCTCATCTCACGACGCTTGTGGTTCAGACGGGAATGAAGACTGCATTTTCCGTCTCTGTGCTTAGACTCGGTAGCGGGCTACTTGTGGAATTGGTCTGTATTGCGAGCCTGTATGGGTTTATAGATGCTTCATGGTTTTGTATGGCTCTTCCCTAGATGACCTTTTCGGGGCAGCGTTTTATTTTCTGTTTTTGGTTTTATTCGGTTTTTGTTTAGTAGTTGCTGCTCGGTTTCTTTTGTCATGGAAAGTACATATTCACACCCTTTTAGGCCATTTTACTACATCTAGTCCAATCATTGCCTACGACTATATCGTGGACATGTACCGGCAATGTCGACCAATGCATTTCCGCTCCGTAGAGTACACAGGCCTTGTGATATGGCCATTTGATGGACGCTGGTAAAGCTAGGTGGAATTAATTTTTGTATCAAGTACAAGTTCTTATCTGAATCACTCCTAACCAACCCCCACAGCACCGAGAATCACCCTCTGTACTGCCCACCGGGCGATTTGGCCCGCAACAGCAACCGCAACAGCACGCAGATACCCACAGCCAAGTAAGATATACAATGCCTCAATATTACTCAGAAGTACTAGGTGCGTATCCACAACACCAAGAGAAAGCAACGAAGCAAGCAAGTCAAAAAGCCCCGTCAGATAACTAGTCGGCGTGGAAGTTCGAAGCGAAGCAGCCGTGGCAGCCAGCCACGATTCTAGGAACGAAGAAGAACGAGCCGAATCCGGCGGCGGGGTCGATATAGCCGCTTTGGCAGAGAGGAGGGAAGAGGTTTGCGTGGCTGTGGCGAGCAGGCTCTGATGCACCGCGCTCAACATTGTAGCCGACTGCGTCGGGGCCCGGATCTGTGCTGCTGTGTGACTATGCGCTGGGATGTCGGAGAGGCTGCCGCTCCCGTCCGCGCCCCAGATTACCAGCAGGATGGGGAAGAGCTTTGCGCAGCTGCTGACTAGCAGGGCGGTGCTGATCGCTGCTGGGCTTGCGGCTGTTGGAGGGGGTAGGGGCTGGATGTTCTGTAGCGGGGCTGTTGATGCCCGGCGCGGGGGTGGCGCAGGTCGAGGTGGTGGTCCCATTGACGTGCCTTGCGGTGGCGGGGAGAGGTCGGTTGGGGAGGCGACCTCGCTGTATGAGCTGGGGGTTGGGGTTGGGCAAAGTAGGCTTGCAAAATTGTTGGCGGGGTTCTGGGTGTGCGGGTTTATCGGCACTCCGGATGGCGAGGGTTGCGTCGTTGGCGTTGGAGGGCCGGAGGGGAAGAGGTTGGCATTGCTGCTGCTGTCTGGTCCGCTATATCTGCGCGACTTTGGGACCAGGATTGAGGCCAAAAGGCGCACGGTGAGGTGGTGCGCGAGAGTTGCGGCTGCATTCAAACTGAGGAAGAAGAGGTATTGGATAATGATAGGGGCGCGTGACAGGAAGGTTGTTGCGAGGGATGGGTCCTTCTCGATGCGTGCCCAGGTCAGGTAGACGTCGAAGAGAAGCAGAAGAACCCCAAGGCGGATTATGGATCGCTAAAAAGGTGACTTTATCAGTAATTGGCTCATAGTTGTTTAGCATAGTGTACCCACATCGAACTGGTTGTCGTCTCGCCCGAGCCGATTGAAGAGGAGATGTCGGTATACCTATTTTCGGGATAAGTCAGCCAGGTGACGTCCCTCTGGAATATGTGCAATTTGTATACCTGGGGCTTGATTAGCACCAAGTCAATGAAAAGCACAACAAAGTCATATTCGACATATTTGTCGGCAAACCGCTGGCACCGCGGGCATTGCGTTAGTCGCACACCCTTGCCTTGGGACCTGTCATCGGCACGACTGTAGGCGCTGTACAGGTGAGAGACTGGATAGGAGCACTCGATGCAAATAGGCATCGCGTCACATCCAAGGATCTTTCGGAATGTACGAGAGTCTCGATAGTCTCCTATCGCGATATTGAAGGCGGTGAAGCCAAGATCGGAGAGTATACCTCCAGGGCTATGATGTATGACCTGAGGCTGCAACGTAAGAAACTAGAGCGTACCTGCTAGAGGTAAGCAATTCTCACCATGCTCTGGGGAATCAGTCAAAAAACTGAAAAGGGAACAGAGACAAAAAGCAAAAAAAGGAAACTCCGATAGGGGGAATCGAACCCCCGGCTGCCGTGTGAGAGACGGCGATGTTAGCCACTACACCATATCGGATACTTATTGCAAAATTTATTATTATAAACCGCTGAAAGCGGGTGTGACTAATTTTCACTCCATCTTATATCACAGCATCACCTTCCCTTTTTATGATTTATGCTTCTTCTTTCCACGCATCTATAACTCTTTAAGTGTGAGGAATTTTTGCTATTCATTCGGATCACCGAGCTCCTGAGCTTTGCCGCCCGCCCCCATCTTCGCTTTTTGTCCTTGGCCTTTCTCCAAGACCCTGGTACCAAATCAGGCTTACGAATTCGTCCGACTGACCATTCATCGGTCAATTATACGTCTTTTATCGGCTTCCTATGCCTTATACACTCTATTTTCTAACCGTGGGCTAGGCTAGGTCCAAATCTGCAAACCTTACTTAAGATTCGGAGTGTTTGGTATAAAACATGTGATGATGAATTTTAGTAAATATCGGATACTGTTATACGAAGGCCACATGATGCCTAAACCAATTACACTTAGTGCTTCTTGCTCCTGTTTAACTCGCTGGGTTTGTATTCAGAGTCTACTACTCTTGAGCGTGCCTATCGCAGCGGCGCCCTGACATCATATGACCTATCTTGAATCTGGACCGTAACTAGAATAGATTCCTTCAGAATATGTAATTAGGGTTATAGTCACCACAAAGTTGACATTTAGTAATTCTCTAGGGTTTTTTAGAAAAACTAAGATCTATATTCTGGTTCGGTTCCGCTGAATTAACGTTGATTGATTTTATTCCGTCATCTTTACAGCTATTTTTCTTAGCGATCTATAAGAGAAACGTGGAAAGGTAAAACTTAGATGTCCCGCAATATTATATATAGTGCTTAACCTACGCTAAGAAGAGAGTCAAAGTTCAGAGAATTTATTTTGGTAAATTTCTGGGATTTATCTTAGCACACATTCTCTGGGAATCAAGATATCATACAAAATGTCCCATATTAATCAAAATGAGCAAGATCATGATTCGGAGGGTCTGCCTCCATCTGTTGGACGGTACGACTATGAAGACAAAGATCAATTTGCTCAAATACTTACCCTCGAACGTGAACGTCTGCTCGATTCAATGCGCTATTCTCGTGAAATTTCCGACATCGATACTGGATCTGGCAGGAGCGAACAAGAGCCAACTACTGAGATCACAGAATACATCATCTTCTCCATTGATCCCACTACTTTCAACCAGGATTTCCTCAGCTTGGATACTATCCCGATTCCTTCAATCCGAACATCTTTCAACCCGAATACCGAAACACTCATTGTCAAGATGGTTACTCGCGAGCATACCCAAATTGCCTTCGCGGTGCACAAAGCCATCGATAAGGCCCTGGCACGAATGGGACTCGACGAAGCCACAAACGACTACCTAGGAGTCGATATCGATTTAAATGGCAGCAAAAAACAGCCAGATATGGGCTGGGGGCCAAGGCGACCTCCTCGCGGCTGTCCAAAGCGGCCCTCGGTTGTGTTGGAAGTTGCGGTATCCGAAACGCGAAAGAAACTTCGACAAGATGTTGACCTTTGGCTTGACCCAGTGCGAGGGAATGCAAATGTGGTGATTGCAATCAAACTCAGTCGCCAGCGAGCAATGATCGCTATTGACTTGTGGATATGGGATACCGTTAACGGCAAACCTATCAATTCCCAACACATTGAGGTCTCTGAAAACGAAAATGACGAAGTAAAACTTTCTGGAGGTCCCCTCGTCATCCCTTTTCGTCTCTTTTTCCTACGAGATCCCCAAACACCACGAGAAACCGACGTGATCATTGACAATGAATGGCTACAGAAGATTGCCGAGCGGGGGTGGGACATGCAATTTTCGAACAGCCGTTGAAGAGTTGGTGGTGTGGCCTGGTCTCTACGTTCTTATCTTGCGTTCTTGTCTTACGTTCTAGTTCTATATAGTAATTATTCTAAAGAGATTCGGGTAATTCTATCAGAATTCTCAATTTCTTGTGATTACTGTCTCAGTGAGTGATTCACGGATCAGGTTTCTTTTCCCTTTCCACTTGTACTATTCTTGTGTGTTTTTATGTTGCTATGGCTATTGCTTCATGATTGATCTTGAATAATAATTTAATTATTTAGGTAATGTGTTTTTGGATGTTTTTGAGTGGTTGTTTTCAACCCACTTAGCGCCAAGGCTGGAGATTGTTTCTTTTTTTTTTTTTTGGCTACGTCGCTACGATATCTAGGTGAAAAGACCACGATTTTGTGGACTCAAATCCACGCCGAAACGTGATCATTCCACCGTCATCTCCTATTACACCATATCGGATATTGGATGAATGAAGATGCAGATTCATGTCCTATCAGCCTGAAGCTAAATTTTAAGTATAACAAGGAGCCGAAAAGAGCCCAAGTGGCCCGTCACCTGTCATTTGTTAGTTGAGTATTAGGCATATCATGAAGAGAATCCCATTCCAGGCTATTCTCATCTCATAAGGTTATGATAGATCTAATTTTGATGGGTCCATCGTCCATCTTGTTCAGTTGATCTCTTCAACATTTACTTGGCGGGTTCTCAATGACACTGTCTTCTTGAATTATTCGCCTATTCAGCCCTCCCAGGTCACCTCCATAATGGAGAGGTATGATTTAGATGGCTTGGATATCCTCATAACATTGAACCGCAAGTCTGTGTCTCTAAACAGAGATTTCCAATCATCTGGTGTGCGCTCTTGGGCATTCTGCAAACCAAGCATGTACATATCGTAGTCCCTGGTTTCTTTTCATCAGTCTATAGTCCCATAACCGCAACGAACATACAGTCTCGTACCGTGCTTCACGCTCTTTCAAGTAATGTGCCTCTCCATAGCCGGGAATGATGCGATCATTTAGAATCACCTTGGCCCCGGGCTTCAAAGCTGGTATCAAAGCCTGCAGGATCTTCCGCGCGTATTTATTGGACCAGTCGTGCAGTACATGACGCAATAAATAAACATCAGCGCCATGTACCGGTTGGTTTTGGAAAAAGTCATGGGGTTGGAAGCGGATACGATCCTGGAGGTTAACCGGCAAAGCTTGCTCTGCCTGGGAAATAACCTCGGGGCGATCTTGTACAATGCACTGAACTGTTGGGCAGTGATCCGCAAGTGCGCGGGCGATATGGCCGATGCCACCGCCTACGTCGACGACTGTGATATCTCCAGATCCGAACGGGAAGTGATCTATTAGATATTGCGGGGAGTATCCAGGTAGCTGAGCGTGCCAACTCATGGCTGTAGCAAAGATCTTCGCACGTTCAGGCATGTCGGCAAGGGCTTGGAAGACCGGGAGATCAGTGGCATTTTGTATACTCCATCCCTGTTGCTATTTAGCTAACCTGAATTAAATAAGTCACTGGGATGATTACGCTATGTTGTGGCTCCTCAGAGTCATTGTTTTGCGATACAGCTTCGGCAATCTGGGATATCAGCTTAGTATGAACACCAGGAGCTTGGGACACTTATCGGCATACTTTAAGGGCACCAGGCATGGTCTCACCAAGTCCGACCAGCATCCAAGAACGCATACCCTCATTCTCTGTTAGAATACGGGAGCCAGCCGTGTGGATGAAGAAATTAGGCTTTTCCTGGAAGAAGACATGATAGGTGGCGGCATGAGACATCAATCGGCGAACAATATTCTCATTGTGATTAACACGCTGTGCTAGATCTTTGATGGTTGTTCCCTCACTCGGAAAATTCTCAAATATCTTCAGGCGAACCAATGCCAGTGTACTCAAAGAAGGGTTACGCTAACAGAGGTCAGGTCAGTCTGAAAAGTGGGAATTTTCCTTTTACTCACCAATTCAGGGCTACCCAAGAGTGCGGGGTCGGTTAAAAGATCACGTAGCTCATCTAGTAAGCCTAGCAGCTTCATGCGTGCGGCTAGCGCAGTTGAATCCGGCGCATCGGTCTGTAGCACAGCGGGTAATCCATGTTGGAAAGAAGGCTCGGGGATTCCCTGCGAAGACAGATCGCCTGCTAGGCTGCGAACAACCTCAGCAATTTCGGTGGCGCGACCGATGAGGTTTCCACGGTCCATTTGAGAGCAGGTGTATATGGTGAAAAGCACTTCCGCTCAAAGGAAACCACCACTTCTTAAGTAATACCGCAGCACGAAGTACTTCGTAAACCTGAAACCATATCCTTAGCTCGCTTATATAGGTATAGCATGGTTCTTTCGGAACAATGCAACCCTCGGGAGTAACTGCTCTCTTGGCTTTTGGAGCCCCAGCCCAGAACCCCTCTATTGAAAACGCGCTATTGTACGCCACCTGCAGCGTGATAGAAAGATAGGGCCTTTATCTACATTTGGCATGGGCCAAGATTCAAAACAAGGATTATACTAGAATGTTGGGGGCCAAAGGATTCTCGCATGTCATTGTCCTGGTCGGCTTGAAGTTCCACCGTTTTCTATACATGTGGATCTTATATTGAATACAGTACAGGGACCTCCAAAATATTGGGCTAAACCTTTGTACCCAAATATACCGCCCTCCAAGTTCTGCCAGTTCTGCCAGTCTAAAACTCCTAATATAGTTAGCGTGTAAACACGTGATTTAGCACTAACGGTTAGCAGTTAAAAAGTATATACCGGTAGCATGTTCAATAGGGAGACGGTATTTATGGCAGTATGTAACGGGCAGGCGGTATTCAGGGCGGTATTCAGGGCGGTAAAATGTGGGTACAAAAGTCTAGCCCAATATTTCGGAGGTCCCACTGTACATGTGCAGTGTGATCACGCTCATGGCGTGAGCGTTAAAATATTGACAGGGTACCTCACTCGTCAAAGTATGTGCCACGTTGGTTCTCCTGTGAGAACTGTCCGCGAAACTTGGCGGTACCATTGGTTCCGGTCAGCATTAAAGTTCCTTTTATGCACAAGAGAATCATCGTGGACACAATAAGATGCTTTTCATACATGAATCCAAGTTCATTGTCGAAGGTTTTGGACGCCTTCACTTCCTCTTCCCATTCCCGGAGAAGACTCAAACGGAAACGGGAAGAAAATGACGTTGGGAACGCCACCGAATATGATGTCGATTTACAAATTTGCAGTCTCGCGATAAAAGACGCCTCGAAACCAGCGATTCTGGAAGTCAAGTGCTTGGGCTGTGGCGCAGAATGTCCTCCAGATGTCAGGCCAAAATTCCATGCTGGCACAGGGGAGTACATTGCGCGGTTAAATGAACACTGTCCTGGGCGGTGCACTGTTGGCAAGAGGGTGCATTTTGTTTCGGTGGATGACACTCCTTGGATAAGATCGCAAACAGTTTGGTAGCAGGAGAGAGCTAGGAAGGCTGAAATGAAGAGAGTCTAGAGGTAAAATAAAGACAGACAATTATCAGACATAGCTTTTGGGCTTGCTACAGAAGGTTTCCTTAGTCTGAATACATGTTCAGGCCAACCCTTGCAAGGGGTTGAATAGGCAATGTAAAATCCAATACACAGAGAAATACGGAGTACAAATAAATATCAGACTTCTGGTCTGGGAGTCGAAGGCCGAAGTCTCTCAGGCCCAACTTCATGGATGCCTGGTGTATCAGGCACCAACAATTTTAAAAAATTGGAAAGCCCGACCTCAGGATCGAACTGAAGGACCTTATGATGCCAATTTCCTCCTTCTTTTTAAAGGGGCAAAAGTAGAAGTCATATGCGCTGCCAATTGCGCCAGCCGGGCTACTTTGGTTTGTCCCCAAGATAAGCAATATAGGACTATATAACTAAGTAATCTCTTACTTCGTTCAGCGTTTGAGGTTCGTTCAAGTCGCCAAGTATTTTGATTCAAATTACTTATGCCTTGTCGTTATTGCTGATCCTTTGACTCCGTACCGACCACAAGTTGATTGTTATCTTCAACGATACCTCGTAGCTACCATCCCTTTGCCTGTCCTTTTTTAGTTTCCATTCCATAATCCCCAAAATGATGTCGGCTGCAATCCCGCAAATTCCCGGATTCTACGCAACCACCGATGGTTTATCAGGAGGATCCCTTTATACCCCACCGATCACCACCGAGGGGAGGGTTTCCCTATATAAACTATTGGTGTTGCCTAGGTAAGTAAAAGAAAGAATCATATTCATATCAATTGGTGCCATGGTCTAGTGGTATGACGACACATTGTGGTGTTACACAATTCTGTGTTAGCCCCGGTTCGATTCCGGGTGGCGCCAAATCTTTTTTTTCTTTACATATTCTATCTACCTCACCTCTAGGTAAGCAATGGATGGATACATATGCCGAACAAAAGTCAAGTAAGACAAGCCAATTCATTCAGATCATATTAGATCATTTCTGTACTTCTTCTCCCTTGGGGAGACCCACCACGACATTTGCTCCATGGTACTCGGTGATCCGGTCTTGACGTGCACAATTATATCTGCGAACAATCCCTGGGTAAACAGCCATCAAGATCCGGCCACCATCCAGTCTGGTGTGATCGTCGTATAGGAGATTGTATTCATGTGCGACCACCCTTTTATTCAACCTGTCAACAGAGGTGAATGTCTCAGGCAGCTCTGCCAGCCCCTCAAAATCAATGTGGCCTCGTATATTTCCCATCAGTGCAGCTCCCCCCACTGCCATCTTGAAAATTCGGCGAAGTCTTTTCCCGCTGGTCCACATCCTCCTTGCTTGATGGCTCTCTAAGTAGTCAGCGGATAGGCTCGACGGAGAGAGTATCATTCACAAATTGATCGACGAAAGACTCGCGGCGGTCCTTATGATAGGTTCCAAGTAGCGTGCTTGCTGCCTGGTATACATTCGCCGAGTTTGCAAGGCGATTGGTTTCGGATCTCCACAGTGATGCCATGAGTGGGTTGACTATAAGCAATGAAGGACCCTGGTCAATGAAACATATCTTTTTCTGGGGGTGGGAAGGTTGCATGGCATACTTTCGTAGAATCTGCTGCAGCCGTGTACTGAACGTCTCATCTCCCTCGTCTGTCGGGGACATCTTCCCGTCCAAGTACCACCAAGGGTTCATGAAAAGCTTGCCAAAGATTTCTTTGTAGACCAGGGTTCCAACAATACTCATTGATCAACTCATGAACCGTATCTGGAAGAAGTCCCATAAAGACATCCCATTCCTCTTGTACGCAGTAACCCGCGAGACTGCTAATGATAGCCTGCTTTTAGATTTTGGAGAGACGGTCCATCTCCTCAATGGACTTCACATTTTCAATGGCCCACGAATGGGCCTCCGCGGTTAATGCGAGTGAATAGAGCAAGTCGCCGTTGCTTTTCGGCCCGGGCCAGCCCAACACGCCCGCCTCGATCATTTCCCTCATCTCGAAAATTGTATCCATGTATTGACGCTTCGAACAAGAGGGATATATTATATCGTCGGGAGCTATGTAAGGGGGATTGGTGTAAGAGGACATCTTTGGTTTCTTTTGCTGGTGTTCTGCAGGAGGATCTTCCTTTTAGGGTATGTCTGTCAGACCAAAAGTATAGCAGCAAAGGGGGAAGTTTCTTAGCTGAGGTTTCTGTTTCTTCGATCTAGTAGTGCTCATGGTAGAAGAAGAATTGATGTAACCGGGGGGATATACTATGAAAAAGAGGAGGGATAGGTTTCCAAAGCCAGCATGGCCATGTTCCATTTTATGTCTTATTTCGCGAAAACATGGCCACACACATTTCTTTGCTAATTTCTTTCATTTCATTTCATTTTTTTCTTTGGAAGTTGGAATTTCAAGACCGAGAGAGTAGCCACATTTCTTTGTTCTCCTTTGAAACTTCTTTGGAGCTACAAATTTACGGTGTACATGAATCTAGGGACGAATTAGGAAACAGCCAGAATGCCTCCGGGTGAGACTGGGCGTATTTGATGATCATCTTGGAGATGAAAGAACCTTGGAAATCCGTATTCTGAGGATGAAACTGAATAATTGGGAGAGACAGTTACCTTCATGTGAGACTTTGCACTTTTCTTTATTCTTCTGTGGAACTGAACCCTAACCCTAAGACATCCAAAGAAATATTCCAAAAGTGCAATGGAACTAGAACCAGGAGAAACCCTAGTATATGTCTTTCAATCTTGGAATAACGTGGTTCTGATATGCATCAACTCTGTGGACTCTGGCAATGAGACATATGTCATATTGGAAAGACAAGACAGAAACATGACCTTGGAAGAACTTCGGTGGGGATAGATTATCAAATGTATAACACTAAGTATTTAGTCGAGTTTTCAATCCAACTTGTCCAGTTTATCGGATACATCCTGATATCAAGACAATATGGAAGGGAATGGGTACAAGCTTGTCGTGGGTGTAGACGATGGTACCACCTTCACAGGTAAGAACGCCTACACCTTCACTAATTCGTTTCTTTCACTGACTGGAAATAGGCATTGCTTATGTTCTTATCCGTGCAGGTGACCAAATGGGTAGCGAAAACATCAGTAGTATCAACAAATGGCCCTCAAGTATTGGTGAGCAGCCCAGCGCCCCGTCCCTAATTTCATACAGGCAGGATGGAGGTCCACACCTTTGGGGCTTTGAGGTCAATCCAGAAATGCGATCCTATGCCTGGAAGAAGCTACTATTGGACAGAAATCCCCAACGTGATGAGTTCGGCGATGACCTCCTGGAGAGAGTCACCGGTTCGGAAATTATGAAGCTGCCCGACCAAAAGGAAGCCGGGGAAGCTGTGGCAGACTACCTTTTCTCTGGTCTACGACTACATCCAGCACCATATCCCCGAAAAGGTGCCAGAACTTGGCAGTCCCGAAGGGGATCTAAGTAGAGTGCCAATCGATTTCTGGTTCACGACGCCAGCTCGCTGGTCTGGGAATACACAGTTCCTAATGCGTCAAGCAATTCAGAGAGCAGGCTTTGGGACAAGCTTTCTACATCGCGTGTGGACTATCACGGAACCAGAGGCTGCGGCTCTTGCTGTCTTTTCTGACGGAAAATTCAACCTCAAGGTAAGTCATTATAAAAACCTCGTTGTGGTATGTCTTAGCTGAATATCTTATTCAATCCTTAGCAACATGATGGAGTCCTAATTTGTGACTGCGGAGGTGGCACAGTGGTGAGATAACCCCATTATACCTTTGGCTCTTCATAATCTCACATGGCCAGGATATCGCAACATACTATGTCACAGATGTTGATCCGGCAACATCTCTTGAGCAGATCACCACAGTTATGGGTATGGTAAACAAAACATAGAACATGACCTGGACACTAATCGGCAAATAGGAGCTAAATGTGGTGGGACTGCTATTAACAGTGGATTCTACCAACTACTATTCCATCGGCTTGGAGGGGACTTCGATAGGCTCATGAGCCAGATCCGGCCCAGAAGCTTGGTCATGAGCAGGTTTGAAACGATCAAAACAGGGTTCACTGGTGAGGGGGGAAACGGCTGGCACTTTCATTTCAACCTGAGTGCACCGGGGGCAGATCCTACATTTTCCAACCACAGACGAGGACGTGTTGTTCTTCAACCTGAAGATGTGAGAGCTCTATACGAACCTGTTCTTAGCAAGATTTTCGGCTTGATTCTGTCTCAGATCAGTGCTGCAAATGGAAAATGCGGGCGGGATGTCATCAATGTGAGTGCCTCTCATCCTTGCCTTACGGGGTTACTATCACAATCTCCTAATAGAAAGTGGTTCTGGTTGGTGGATTCAGTGCCTCACCCTATCTGCAGGAAAGACTACGACATGCCCTGAATCACATTGGCAACATTTCCGTGCTTGTTCCTCGGAGCCCGTGAGCAAATCCACCCCCACCATTCGGATGCTGCGAACTCAGGGAGGAAATCTAACATGTGCATATCATAGCGGAGAGGCTATCGCTCGTGGGGCAGCACTTCAAGGTATTCGGGGTCACTCTATTGAAACCTACAAGTGCTGGCGCCATTACGGTCTGGCATCGGTTCAACCTTTCGATCTTTCCCACGGGAGCGAGTCGCAAGGACTGGGAATTGGGTCTAATGCACTGCCGGTGAATTTGCTCCCCCATTTGTTACACAAGGTGTGTAGGTGTGTCAAATATAAGCCTTTGCTACCTTGCGTATTCTAACAGATGAACCTCCCCCCCCCCCAAAAAAGGATCAACGATACCCGAAGGATTTTCAGACATGCCAGAAAATTCAGTTGCTTCATTGGGAGCATGATCTTCAAACCAAGCCCGTGGAGATCTATGAGTCCAATCTCCAAGTTGCATCACAGCGATTGGAGAACTCCGGTAAGTCTAGTGCTTTCGCTTCCACAGTTTCACGCAATTCGCCCCAAGTGATCGGGATTGCTGAGAAAAACACATTCATCTAGGTGCGCACTGCATAGATTATATTCATTGTCACTTCAGTGACTTTGACCTTGCCCTGTTTCCTCACCAAACCATCGCCGGACGGAATGTCCATTACTTGGAACTTTTAGTTCAGGTATCTCTCTCAGATCGGGTGATACATTTCTGTGCGTCTGCATTGGGCAAAGTCAATGGACGAAAGGGCCTGGCCATGGCTCATGATTGATATCATCTGTGTTGCAACTGAGGGGCCGAGTTTATAGAATGCGTTGTTACTTGATTTGTATTTTCCTCATCCTCAGCATTCCTTAACAATTCATCTCCATTCCCATAGGGAATTCATCTTCCCCCGCAGCCCTTTGTCAGAAAATCAAAGAAAATACGGAAAATGGGGGAAGAGAATACATGGTATACCATAAAAGACCCAAATCACAAAAATGGGAATATGAGCAGGATGCGGTAAAGAAGACAGGAATGGGCAAGGACGGATTCTAACCACTCCAAGAAGTCTAGTCACTCAACCCCAACCTATCCTCAATGACCTTGACTATCTCGGTCCATTCCAACATAGCTCCACTCCCCACGTCCCCGCAAGCCAACACCTTCGACGACTGCGGTTGCAGAACCTCGAACCAGCCTGTCTCACCTCCCTTGTTGTCTTTTCCAACACCCCATTCCACCTCTAGCACCCGGATATGCTGGGCCGTCACTGGGTGTCGCCACATAGCCGTATTCATGGCCGGTGCAACTACAATCCGTTTTCGTTTCCCGTCAACCTGGCCATCTGTATCCCACGCTCGACATACGGACGTCAATAGATTATCGCTAAGTCCGTTGGCGAGCTTGGCCAGGGTGTTTGCGGAAAGAGGAGCAATGACTAGGATATCCGCCCAGCGTCGAAGAGATATGTGCAAGATATCAACACCGCGGCGCCAGGGCTCTGGCCCCCACTCCGCGTCATCGTCATAGACGGCTTCTACGCCAGGGAGGGAACCGAGGGACGACACGGTGGGCTGCTCAGCGGACTGGCCGGCTAGGAATTGTTTGGCTTTGGCGGTGAGGATTACTCTTATCGAGAGCTTGTGGATATGAGGCGAAAGGGCGCTGATGATATTGGCTATTTTGATAGTCGCGACTGAGCCAGTTGCGGCAAGGAGGAGATGAATGCGGTTGTCCGTGGAATTTATATATGAGGTATCATCGATCCCACTGATGGGAAGGGTCGATTGAGACATGCTTTGTCGGTTTAATTTGCAGCATGCAGTTTCTAGCTAGGTCATTATCGATGATACACGAGATCCCAGGTGAGAGAAGTGGGGTGATAATGGCTTATCGATAAGAATTCTACCGAGGTCGGGGGTATACGAGGTCGATAGCAAAGTTGTAAATAATCTCTCATTTGTTTTTCTTGGTATAGACCTTTAGGTATCAATGATGTTCCCGTTATCTCCCTATCGTTTTTCCTGTTCATACATTTAGTCGAGCCTATCATGCGTTTCGAATAATATATAAATCTGGCTCAAGGATCGCATCTCCCTCTGCTCCACAGCAGAAAACCGAGAAAACCGAGCAGATCAAGTGCTCTTCTTCGCATTCTCACGCTCAGCCTTCCGGAGAGCGCGCTTCCGAATGCTCTCGTGCATAGACTTGTTTTGCCCAAGAACAAACTTGCCCATAGTCCCGGACACACAAGTCAAGAACCAAGCCATGATGCCATGACTCCAGTAAGGCGACGAACTGTAGGCGTAGGTAGGCGAGCCACCACTGCGACCAATCTTCGTCAGAACGGAGCGAACGAAAGCGCGCGGGGTAGGGATAGAAGCCGAGGCACGACGGATCTTGGACATGGCAGAGGTAATCAGGTAGGCTTGGACGAGTTCAACATCAATGCCGTAAGGGGCCAACTCGCCGCCAAGAGCAGTAGACCAGTGTTGAAGGAAAGCCTTGCTGCCGGAGTAAGTGGCGAGGAACGGGGTAGGCAGGAGACCGCCGAAAGAGCCCATGGTCAGAATCAGACCGCGGCGGCGCTGCATCATGCCCGGCACGACAAGCTGAGTGGCGCGGAGCGTGCCGGTGCAGTTGATAGTCACGATATCGGCCATCTCTGCGGCGGGGGTCTGCGCGAACGGAACGGGGATCGAGTGGCTCAGACCGACGTTGTTGACTAGCACGGACACGTCCAGATCGGAGACCAGTTCGCCCAGCGCCTGGTAGTCGGCGTCGGCGTTGCGTGAGAAATCCATTGCGAGGGTCTTGGTCTGCACCTGCGGGAACTGCTTGGTGATATCCTCTGACAGGGTTTCCAGCTTCGAGGCTGTTCGGGATACAAGCACGATGTTGAACTTCGACTTCGCCAATTGCAGCGCGAATTCCTTGCCCAGGCCGTCTGAGGCGCCTGTTACCACGGCCCAGCTACCGGGGGGACCGAACGAGCGAAGCTACTCAATGATGCTAGTCAGCTTCATCCTTTTCATTTGTGGGCCTGAATATCGATGTTACGTACTGGTTTACCCGGAAGCACGAACAGACTGAGAAGCACCCGCATGAACGTCCAGACCTTGCGGGCAATAACCAACCCTCCGGTCGCCAGGAGGAACAGGGCTCCATAAGTAGGCAAACCCGGGGCAATATGGGCTGGCCATTGCGAGAGACACTCAATATGCTTCGAGAGATCCATAAAGGGCAAAGGAACGTAATTCGAAAAAGTAGACAGAAGGGGAAAAAAAAAAGGTTGAGCAAACCGACGTGAGGCTTGTTGGGGGAAGATCAAACGCCAAGACTGCCCAAATATCCTCGGCCTCCCAAGTCGCAAGAAAAACAACTCCCCTTCAGATCAAAACAAAAGGGACACTCGCTCAAAAATGGACCAATACCTTGCCTATCTCCCCCAGTCCGAGGGATTCCTGCCCAAATGGCTTTTCTTCGTAAGTTCTGCCCGTTGTCACCCCATTACCACTGCTCTATTCTCCAAGCTAACCAGCAACCTCTCTATATAGGTTTCGGTCGTCTCCGCTCTTAACAGCCTCCAAGCCTACACCTCTCCGAAATACACCTCCCTACTCTACAGTAATGGCACGGTCCCCGCAACGCCGCTCTCCGGCCGCGTCTTCGGAACCTGGACCTTCCTCTCTGCAGTCATTCGCATGACCGCTGCTTACAACATCACAAACTCTGTCGCGTATGACCTTGGAATGTGGACGTACGGCATTGCGCTCTCACACTTTATCGGCGAGCTCGTTTTCGGCAATGCCTCGCTCAAGGGCCGGTTCTTGAATCCTTTGATTGTTGCGTCGGGCTCGCTGGCTTGGATGTTGACCCAGCGCGAGGCCTACCTTGGTTAAGTGATTTGGAGAGGTGGATGGTTCAACAAATAGCTATGGAACTGAGCATTGCATGTTGGATCACAACTATGTACAACAGCCTTTGCGGGGGAAATAATATATATTGCACATAAGATGGAATATCTTCAACTCTGGGATAACCCGCCCAGACTTCATCAATTGCTTTTCTTTTCTTCTTTTTTCTTTCCTTTATTAATTCCGAGACACTTCACGAGTCGATCTTCTTCCTGTACAACTCACCACCACAAGCCCGCAGCTTAGCAGCAGCTTGCTCAGGGGTGATATCACGTTGAGGCTCCGCCATAAGCTCATAGCCAACCAAGAACTTGCGCACGGTAGCGCTTCGGAGCAGAGGCGGATAGAAGTGCAAGTGCAGGTATGACGCCTCAATCTCCTCCTCGTTGCCATCAAGCGGAGCCTGGTGAATACCCATACTGTAAGGGAAGTGCGTCTCGAAGAGATTATCGTAGCGACGGGTGACCTCGGCGATTGCCTCAGCAAGCAGCATCTTATCGGCCTCGGACAAATCCACTAGCGCGCGCTTGTGCGTGCGGCTCACAATCATCGTCTCAAACGGCCAGGTAGCCCACCACGGACAGACAACCAAGAAGGCATCGTTCTCAAACACAACGCGCTCCTGCTTGCGGCTCTCCAGCGCCGCATAGTCCTCCAGCAGGTGGCTACCGCCGTGTTGCCGGCGATACTTAATCAGCTGGTCCATTTCGGCAGCGGGCTCTTCCGGCATTGAGCTGGTCGTCCACACCTGCCCGTGCGGATGCGGGTTCGAGCACCCCATGGCCGCGCCCTTGTTCTCGAAGACCTGCATGTACCGGTACTGCTCCTTTGGCTTGGTGGCGCTTGTTAAGGTGGATGTGGGCTGCAGCGTTGTTGGGGATGCCTTTTTCGCTAGCGGCGAGGCCGGGGACAAGTGTGCTGTGTAGATTTCTGTCCAGGCATCGATCACGGGCACGATCTCGCGAGGTTCCAGGTCAGCGAGGGTGAGGTTGTGCGCGGATGAGAAGGTGAGCACGTAGCACTTGCCCGTTACGGGCTCGGCTTTGAGGAACCGCGATTCGAGTTCTGTGGGTTTTGTGAGCTTGGTACGTGTGTGGTGTGGATGCGCTGGGCGGGCTTGGACGTACCATCCTGATTTGAGGGCTCATAGGCCGCTTGTTCTTCCTTCACGGCGCTGTAGTCATTCACAAATACGAAGGTGCTCTCATAATTGGGGTTGGTATCGCCCTGGGCGCGCTCGTTCCCGGGACACAGGTAGCATTTGGGGTCGTAGTTGGGCAGGGTTGTCTTGGAGGGGCTCTCCTGTGCTCCTCTAGGGTGTTGTATGGTTAGCTGGTCTGTTGCGCAGTGTCTTTCCTATGACAACAATACTCACTGCCAGGGGCGCTTGGTTCGGTGGGGAGAGACCAAGATGGAGGAGCCACGGAGAGGGTTGTATCTCCTGTGGGAAATGTCGTCGAGTACGTTTTCCATGGCTATAGATCGCAATGATACCTTGGAGGAGAGAGAAGAAGTAAGGAAGAGAAAAGAGAAATCCCCGAAAATAGTTGGAAAGGGTCGGGGTTGGACTTCTGGTGGGGAGGCGGGGTCTCCGGAGTAAAGGAATGTGTCAGGTTACAGTTGTTAAGCGAGGCCAAAGTATTATATATAGGAGGCTACGGTGGATCTTGCCTAACTAATACAGCATGGCGAAGTTGTAGAAACAATATATCTTGACATACAACGTCTTGGCATCTCCGTCTTTCTCTCGGTGAGCCGTCCAGGAATCGGGATCCCGCAGTTTTCCGGGGAAACAGGATCGTTCGGGGGGACCGTTTGACCTGAGTTCAGCTGAAAGAGGCAATTGAATGCCGCAACTAACCGGTAGAAACCACACTTCCCCAGTTGGTGTCCCACATGGGTGGTGGGGTGGGCTGGCAGTGGACTGGCAGTGGACAGGCGCACTAAAAAGCCCAAAAAAGAAATTTATGCCCGCCTCACGTGTTATGACATCACTTATCACTTATCGTCGTACAATCTGTTGTGTGTCGACGCACAGAGATCGACAGTGTAACTCACACCTTGTTGTCCATTGTTGCATTAAATATTGACCTTTTGGAGTATACTAACTAGCATCAATGACCTCTATTCCCAGGTTGTACCCCAATTAACACACAATAATCATCAACTATGAACCCCGCCAACCCCGCAATGACCTTGAACTCGCTACCTAACGAAGTATGTATACAGGGTATACCCTGGGCAATGGATCTAAACATATCTCTAGGTATTCATTCAAATTCTATCCGACTTCTCAACCCGGACACTTCTCCCACTCACGTCAGTCAACCACCGGTTCTACGCCCTGGTCCTAAGAATCCTCCACTACCGCATGCTCCTTAGCATGCCACTCAAGGAATATAAACTACTGCTGGAATGCTTCCATCCCAGTTCAAAGCTCACTGAGCCACATGTCTTCTGCAAATACCTCGGCACAGATGGACTGAACGAGCGTCATGATGAAACGGGTCTGTTATACGAGAATATCGATGCCGCCCACCACCCAGGTAGGGTGACAGGGCTATATTCGCGCTTCCGTCCAGAGGTAAGCAGCGACGAAGAAGATGAACGAGGCACAATTGGCTCCAAGTTCGGTTTCCCGCCAGGTAGGATGCTTCTGTTGTCGGAGGTAGTGGGGTTCATACGGGCTGACATTAATGGGGGTCGCGAAGGCAAAGGAGAGGATGCTGTGATACGTGAGGTTACTTTAGATGGATATGAGGATTTCTCACAGTTATGTGTGGTGGCCAATCTAGTACAAGTCAAGCCGGGAACGTCGTTGCTGTTGAGTGCATCGACTATTGAGGATGGGTTTGTTCGGTTATGGAGGGAGTGGTTGCGTGGCCAAAGCGGGAGGATGGAGAAGGCTGCCGAGATTGACTGGGAAGAGGACTCTGAAAGGATGTCTTTCGATGACGATATACTATGGGTGGATATGAGCAAGACTGTTGGGTTGAAAATGCACGTGCGGCCGAAGGCGTGGGATCCGTCGCTTCCAGTGCTCATTCATCAGGATGATCGGAATGATGACTCTTGGGTTGGATATGAGGTTATTCTGGAAGGTGAGTCACTACTACTGTGGAGAGCATCCCGTGTTGACTTGATAGAACTTCACATTCGCTCCACGCGGTTGCTGATGGCTGTAGAGCAGTCAAAGGAAGAGCAGAAAATCCATCAAACCAACGCAATGGTGATTGGGGCCCCAATTGCTGTATCTTGAGAACCAGTGGATATATCTGGTCCATGGCATATAATAGAATATGTCCGAATGCATGTACAATACGGGGAGCTGAAGATGTCTCATCTGTCACTATATTTGATTGGTCTTCAAGGCTACTACTACTCTAGGTAATGTTTTTGGCAAATCAAAACGGGGGAAGAGATTATATTATGGAGAACTTGGGAATTTATATGAATGGTACAGTCACATAAATTAGGCACATAGGTGGTAACACATTTTCTTCTGTATGAGACTGTTGGTTCAATACTCAACCAGAGCCCTATGATATAGCGAAAAAAAAAGAAAAGAAAAGAAATGTCAGCCAAGGCATCCAAGCCTCCGGGAAGCCGTAAGAATGGCGTTCGGGCCGACCTTTGAGCCAGTCAGGTTGCTCCCTTATATTGGACTCCACTGAAAATTTGTGCATTTAATTGCCGAGATATATATATACATTTCAATGGTTTAGACCGAGGCTGCTCTCGGTTGTTATATTTGAGGCCGTTTGGACCGATTCAATATTAGGATTTTTTCTTTCTCTCTTACATTATTGATATCCTCCAATATACACACACATATACCAGTCCACGTCATTATATAGCTCCTGGCCTGAGCCCAGCATGATAGTCCCCGAGGGCGAGGCCATGCAGCCTTCAAAGATCCCTTTCTGGCGCCTGATCTTCGACCAAAAGGTGGTCACCGAGGAAGTCATGCAATTCCCATACAAAGGCTCAGGCACTGAAGATCATCCATACGCCGTGATCTGGATCCCTGCCGACCCGCGCAACCCTATGAACTTCCCCCCAATCAGGAAGTGGTCTATTACACTGCTTGTGTCATTCGTTACTCTCGCAGTGTCGTTGGTCTCATCCGCCTTTTCAGGCGGCATGAGACAGATCATGGAGGACTTTGGTGCGGCCCAGGAAATCGTCATTCTCGGTGTATCGCTCTTCGTGCTCGGATTCGCTATTGGACCCTTGATCTGGGCACCCCTTAGTGAGATGTTCGGCCGGAGACATATCTTTACCATCTCGTTTATGTTTCTCACCGTGTTCAATGCCGGCGCAGCGGGTGCAGAGAATATTGAGACACTCATCATCCTGCGTTTCCTGGCGGGTTCCTTTGGATCATCGCCGTTTGGAAATGGAGGCGGCACTATTGCAGATATGTTTCCAGCTTCTCAGCGTGGTATCGCTATTAGTCTTTTTGCTGCTGCACCCTTCCTAGGACCGACACTAGGCCCTGTTATTGGAGGATTCCTAGCTGCTGCTGCCGGCTGGAGATGGGTGGAGGGACTACTTGCTGCTTTCTCGGGTGTGCTCTGGCTATGTATCATATTCTTGTTACCAGAGACATATGCACCTGTCCTATTGCGCCGTCGTGCCGAAAAGATGTCTGCCCTGACTGGCAAGGTGTATCGCAGTCAGCTTGACATCGACCGTGGCCCTGCTCCTATGGGCAAGACGCTGAAAACCGCTCTTTCCCGCCCGTGGGTTCTGCTCTTCTGTGAGCCAATTGTGCTACTTTTCTCCATCTATATGGCAATCATCTATGGCACGCTCTATATGCTCTTCGCCGCCTACCCAATCGTCTTCCAAGAAGTCCGCGGCTGGAGCGAAGGGGTCGGCGGTCTCGCCTTCCTCGGCATCCTCGTCGGTATGGTGATGGCCGTGATGTACACATTCCCCGAGAATTTCCGCTACGCCAAAAAATGCAGCCAGACCACCGATCGGCTCGCCCCCGAGCTGAGACTACCCCCAAGCATGGTCGGAGGTATAGCGCTACCAGTCGGCTTATTCTGGTTCGCCTGGACGAACTCGCCTAACATCCACTGGATGGCTTCAGTCGCAGCTGGAGCGCCCTTTGGTTTCGGCATGGTCCTCGTCTTCCTCAGCGTGTTCAACTACCTTATCGACTCATACACGATATTCTCTGCCTCCGTGCTAGCCGCAAATTCCGCCCTCCGCTCGCTGTTCGGCATGGCCTTCCCGCTTTTCACAACCTACATGTACCATAACCTGGGCATTCACTGGGCCTCGTCGGTCCCAGCCTTTTTGGCGCTTGCATGCGTGCCATTCCCGTTCATATTCTACAAGTATGGTGCGCGCATCAGGCAGCGCTGTACATACGCTTCTGAGGCGGACGCCTTTATGCGCCGCCTTGCTGAGAGGAACCAGGCGGCCCGCCGCGAGGAGCCTGATTCAGAGAAGGGTGAGAAGACAGACTCGGTCACTCGGGTATCTGACGATGCCGACTCGAGTGATACTGATACTTTATCCACTGTTCCGTCTCGTACGATCGCGCGTTATGCGTCCCGCGCATCTCGGCAATCTGGCCGGACTTTGCATCGTGTTGCAACTGCGACACAGTACGAGGAGAACCCTTATGACTTGGATCTGGTCAATACCCGACAGTCGGCTATTAGCCGCAAGGATTGAGTGGATGAGATGCCGAATGAATAGTGCTACATACCCCAATTTAATGTATCTACTAAACCATATTTTCAATATGAAACCAACAGATTTGTAGACAATTTGGAGAACCTCCCAAGGTTGGAATTAAAATGATCACCTCATCATCGTCGGCGGGCCTCGGTCCATCTCCACCTCGGCAACCTCCGCTATAATCGACTCATCTTCGCTGGTTCAACTGACCTGACTGGTAACACGGAGGAAATTAAACAGAATCTGATCGATAATTCTTCGTCATGCCTGGCAAGATTGATGCTTACGTTGACTGCGGTATGGGAGCCCTCAGCTCCACCCCTGGGATCGTTCAATTCCCCTTCGCTGATTGCCGCTTCGACAGTATCGCCATACTCATACTATGCGACGCTTTATCTACGAAAGAATCGCAAGGCTCTAGAGTCACATGGGGTCGAGGTTGAGTATGCGCCTCCCTGGTTGTTAGATGGGATGTGAGCTAACCAGACAGATTCCATCCGGTCTTCTTAGGCGGGATTAATGTTGGCTCAGGTATCCAAACGTCATTCCGATCTCTAATCGAGACTAACATTAAAATTGCTGACGTTTTGGACAGGGAATAAACCCCCGTGGACACTGCCCGCTAAAGCAGCGTACTCCAAATTCGACTCGGAGCGGGCATGTAAATACTTCGGAGTCCCGCAGATCCAGACACCAGTGTTCTTCCCAATCCTCTCAATCATGGTATCATCCTCTCTCTATCTTGGAATATTTCTCCCACACTAACCAACCAGCCCCAACGATGCATGATCTACATCAAAAGCCACTTCCCGCGCGAGCAGTACGAAACCACCTTCCTGTCGCTGTGGGAGTGGATGTTCTACAAAAACATCGACATCAGCAAGCCAGAGAAGTTAGCTGAGCTATTCCAGAGCAACGGGTACTCCGACTCGGAAGTCAGGAAAATCCTGGACGCGGCATCCAGCCCGGAATTCAAGCAGGCTTTGACGTCCAATACGCAGATTGCTCTTGATAAGGGAGCCTATGGTGCGCCGTGGTTTTGGGTGCGGAATGCCGAGGGCAAAGAGCAGCCGTTTTTCGGTAGTGATCGGTATGTTTTGAATGATCTCTGTGCAGTGAATGAATGCTGAGTTTGTTATAGGTTTGCATTTATGTGGATGTACCTCGGGTTGCCATTTCAGGATGTTGCGATTGTTGAGAAGTCGAGGCTTTAGACCCTGTCGAGTTTCGATATGATTCCAGGTGCTCTTTGTATATGTCAATGATCTACAAGATACGGAGTATATTCATGGTGATATGCAGATGCCAAGACTAATTTCCCAAGTAAACACTGAACCCTTGAAAAGAGCATTCGAATATGGAGTATGGAGAATGAGTCATGTCTATTAGCCGTGTGCAATCTAATTAATCCTTTTTTGGCCTACTTTATACATATTGTCGCGCCTGAGACGAGGATCACTCATTACCCCAACTTGTCCCCCAAGTTTTACATATTAGTTGCCTATTAGGTTGGGGGCCATTTCGGTTGGCCCTACGGAGAAAGATGTTGATGAAGCTAAAATGGGATGGGTATACGAGTAGAACATAAAATATGAAGATGTATACAGAACTACATAGGACGACCGCAACCGGCTAAGATCTGAACCGTTTTACCCCACATCCTCCCCACACTTACAAAGTCCCGATTCTTTGGAGTCTTACGGTCTTCACTCTATCCATCTCTACTAACCATGGCAGGGCGAGTTTCATGGATAGGTCTCGGCAACATCGGCCGTGTATGTCAACACTCCGCCCCCCAAACCAAGAAACCTCCTAACAAGCTATCCTAGGGCATGAGCCAAAACATCGCCCAGAAAGGTCCCCAAACTGGCCCCCTCCTTCTCTACAACCGCACAACCGCACGAGCAACAGCCCACGCGTCCGAACTCACAAACGCTAAAGCCGTAACAACCCTCGCCGAAGCAGTAAATGAATCCGATTTGATCTTTACCTGCGTCGGCGACGACACCGCCCTCGACTCAATTGTCACCGCAATCCTGTCGGATCCCAGAATCTCGCAAGACCTGTCTGACAAGACCTTCATCGATTGCTCAACTGTGCACCCGGATACATCCCGACGAACCGAAGCAGCCTTCCACGAGCGAGGAGCAGGCTTCGTCGCCTGTCCCGTTTTCGGGGCACCGAATATGGCAGACGCGGGACAACTTATCGTCGTCCCGGCTGGGAAGCGTGCATCAATCGAGAAAGTGCGACCGTTCTTCGACGGTGTCGTGTCCAAGAAAACGATTGACCTCTCATCTGGAAGTGGAGCTGATATAGACGTTGGACGGGCGTCCACACTGAAAGTACTGGGTAACACGTTCATTCTCAATACTATCGGTGTTCTTGCTGAGGCGCTTGTTGCCGCTGAGGCGTCTGGCCTTGGGGTTGAGCCGTTGCAAGAATGGCTGGGGCTTTTTGCGCCAGGTCCATTTGCCAACTATGCGGAGAGAATGGTGGGCGGGGATTATTGTACCCGGGAGGAGCCGCTTTTTGCAGTTGATCTTGCCCGGAAGGATCTGGGACATGCTTATGGGATTGCGAAAGAGGGAGGACTGCGGATGAAAAACGTTGAGGTTATGAATGGGCTTCTGGAGGATGTTAAGGAGGTCAAGGGGGTCAAGGGAGATGTTGCTGCCGTTTATGGGGCGGTTAGAAAGGGGGCTGGGATGGAGTTCGGGAATCAATGAGGTTATTGGGAGGGTGGGATTAGATCTTATTTTGTGATAGGGAGCTGATTTGGATCGACTTGATAAAAGATAATATTGCCAAGACAAGCCTTGCTTGTAGCTATTAAATCATGGTCTCCATAGGGATATGGTGGAGACTCAACTGATCAAGGAGTAGAGTTAATTATGAACACAGAATTTTTTTTAAAAAAGCACAAGCGACACGCGATATGCGCTCTCCTTTCAGTTATTATCACATTACTCGCGAATTTCCTGAGACTCGTCGTGGTGCTGGTGCTCACCAGTGCCGGCCTCACCCTCCTTGCGACCCCCAGTGGAAGGTCGGTGCAGGTCGTCAACGATGCCCTCGGGGGGAACCCAGCTGGAGGACTTCCAGGGCTTGACGTGGAGGACGTACATGGTGTCGACCTCCTCGAGGGTCCGGCCCTGGGTCTCGTTGACGAAGAAGAAGACAACGAGAATGGCGAGGAAGCAGCAGGCAGCGAAGACGTAACCGTAGCGGAAGTCGATGGTGTTGGAGATGAAGGGGGTGAAGAAGGAGATCAGGAAGTTCCAGGTCCAGTTGGCAGCGGTAGCAACACCCATGCAGACAGCGCGGTACTTGAAGGGGTACATCTCACCACAGATGGCCCAGACGATAGGACCCCAGGTGGTGGCGAAGCCGACAATGAAGAAGCAAGTGAAGACAATCATGGCAACACCGGCGGGATGAGAGGAGGGGTTGGTGTTCAGGATCTCGTGGCCGACGGAGGCCCAAATCATGAAGCAGACGAACATCCAAGCGGCACCGTACATCAGACACTTGCGGCGACCATAGTGCTCGACGATGTACAGACCGGGCAGGGTCATACCGAAGTTGACAGCACCGAGAATGATGGAGGTGACGTAAGAGTTGCTCAGACCGATACCCTGGAAGATACTGGTTCCGTAGTAGAAGATGAAGTTGGCACCGGTCAACTGCTGCAGAGACTGCAGAGCGATACCGAGCAAGATACGGTGCAGCATGCGGGGACCGGTGAAGACCTCTTGCCAGGGAGCATTGCCGTTGGCGAGCTCCTCCTCAAGCTTCTGCTTCATATCGGCCATCTCCTGGGCAACGACACGGTGGTTGTGGGGGACACCGTAGAGCTTGCACATGACATTGCGGGCCTCTTCGGCACGGCCGTGGCGGTAGGCGTAACGAGGGGACTCGGGCAAGAAGAGGGTGCCGATACCAAGGATCAGGGGCCAGGCGAAGCCAATGCCCATGGTGATGCGCCACGAGGCGGCGTTCCCGAGGGTCTCGGTGCCGAAGTTGACAATGTACGAGATGAAGATACCGAAGGCGACGAAGAGCTGGAACGCACTGACCATAGCACCACGGACCTGGCGAGGGGCAGACTCAGACTGGTACATGGGGACGACGCTGGAAAGCGCACCGACACCCAGACCAGCAACCCAACGACCGAGAGCAATCTGGTACCATTTATCGGTGGTGGCAATCTGCACAATGATACCGACGATGTGGAGGAGGGCCCAGAAGGAGATGGAGAACTTGCGGCCAATGCGGTCCGCAATGGGGGCAGCCACCAGGGCACCAATCATAGTTCCGATGGAGAGCTAATATAGAGTTTAGTATATGACGGGAACGCAACAACAAACTTTTCCAACATACCAGGCCGACAATCAGACCGTTGCGAACGTTACTGAAAGCATATTCTCCGGTGGCAGCATTGTACTCAGCGAAGCGCTGCTTGAAATCGATCATGGTAGTGAAACCCGAGATTTGACCTGAGGTTCGGTTATTATTAACGTTGCATCTACAGTGGCAATGGCTGTGTGACACTAACCAGTAGAGTATCCGAAGATGAAACCACCCATGGAGACACACAGACCAAGGATGAAAGAGCGCCAGGTCAGGTACTTGACGGGGCTATCATCGAGAGTGAGGTTATCCTTCTCAGCGGTAGTCGAGTCGGCACGAGCAGGAGTTGCGGCCTGGGAGGAGAATTGGGATTCAGCCTTCCCAGGCTTGATCTTATCCATAAAGGTAGAGACACCCATATTGAACAGATCCGAACCGAAATAAATAAATAGAAACGAGTTGGAAAAAGAAAAGAAAAGAAGAAGGGGGGGGGAGAAAGGGAGAGGGCGAACTAAATAGGTTGGGAAGTGTCGAGTGGCTCTTTCCCTTGGGGTACCGTGGATACTCCGCGTAGAGTTGGAAAAAAAAACGGGGGCCCGGATCTTTGTTACTGTCCCACGTTTTTTTTATTATGGGATGGGGTGAATTCGGGGTGAATTCGGGGTTCGAGGGTTGTAAATTTCACTCCGCGGGCCAAAAAAAGTCTGTTTTGGTCTTTTTCAATCTCTAGCGCCATGTACTCCGTGTTTGGGTTCCTCTTTTTTTATGGTGGAGAAGGTGGAGGATGGGGGAATTTTATGCACGTGAGTTGAATATGTATGGCATTGATGTGTACATTTGGTATATCCATTGATGATTTATAGGTATCCAATGGGACTACACAATGTTGAACTGTACACAGTACTAAAGAATCAACAACACACGAGAATAAAAACCAACTAAGCACCCGACATTCTTACCACCTTCTAGAAACATACGGGATTCAGTTAGATATCTGGGTCCTCGGTGCCAATGCACGAATGAGAATGTGGTTCCTAGGCCAAGTACGTAACAGTGACCATGACACTTCGGGTTGGGGTTCCTGCAATGTACGGAGTAAAAGAATAAATCACTCATGTCTCTTAAAGTGACGTATATGCCCAGGTGATCTCCTTCCGGATGGTGCCGTGTTTACTTACATAGGTATAGAGTGTACGGAGGTACCGGAGTATGAATAGATTGAAAACTGTGCAGGCATGGCAATTTACCCTACAAAATATAGACGGGAACGAAAGGCAACTGAAACCAGGTGGATTCCCCAAGAAGGAAAGTGCAAACCAGAAAAAGCAAAG